>JAUTBT010017868.1:2500-41465 GCA_032361225.1 Lepetodrilus schrolli
ATCATCCAACTAACACCTAATACCCAACTAAGATCAAACCAACCATCAATCACCACCCAGTCACCACCCAATCACTATTCAATCATGCCAATCACCACCCAATCACTACTCAATCACCACTCAATCATGTCAATCACCACCCATTCACCACCAATTCACTACTCAATCATGTCAATCACCACCCATTCACCACCCAATCACTACTCAATCACCACTCAATCACATCAATCACCACTCAGTCACTACTCAATCACTACTCGGCAAATTTGAAACGTAACTATAATCCTACCGTGAAAACTACTTTTGTAGATGAGGTATAGAATAGTACAGTGGTTATTCATCGGATTACTACGCTGAAGGTCCTGTGTTTGAATCCTACCTGAATGCATAGAATTTGTGCAAGAAAAATTATCCTATAACATTTTTTTCATAAATTAAGGGCCTCCAGATATTTTATGGGGAAACTTTCCATCACATTTTAAAACTTGGCTTGAAGCTGGTGCCAATCCAATATGTCTGCAAGTTCTTGAAGAGTGGATCATGTTTGGAAATTCTTTGTTGTTAAAATAATATACAACTAAAGTAATATATCCAATAAGACTACTACCAGTACTGGCCCTAGTTATATTTTGAGTATATACATGGAAAGTGATAGTTTATACACCTAGTTGTTGTAAGCAGGTTACTGTGACAGCAATGAACCATTGTACTTCATGATGTAAGACTGCAGCTATGCTATGACCAAAAAATAGCTTTCATGTTGAGCTTATATTAGCAAGTTATGCACATTTACCACGTAGAACTGTTATGTGCCAGTTACTTATTGTAGTGTATTGTATGTATTATGTAGACTAATACTGTCTGTGGCTATTGCAATTGATCTTGGTGGAATACTGGTCATATTCCTGTGTCACTGGCTAGTATGTCTTTGTGTCATGTATCATTGACTAGTATGTCTTTGTTTTGACCTATTTCTCAGATCGTATTGTTGATGGCTAGTTTATGACCAGTTAATGTCTCTGATTGGGAAAATATCAATGGGGCGTCTCTGTTTTGCGTCAGTGAAGGAACCAATGCAGAATATTGATAGTCCATTGGTCGCTGAATATTGATAATCCAATGGTCGTCTCAGTCTCCGGCTTGTACAGCACCTGCCTGATAACTTGGCCTTTTCTAGATAAACAGTACATGTCTTGGAGAAATCTGGGGGGGAAAACAATGAAATGAAATTATATGGCTTCCATGCAAGATAACTATGTATATTTTGGAACAAGTAATACATGTATCTTGAAATTTGGCCCTTAGGAATAAAAACCTGTTGTGTTTGTTCTGAGTGAAACTGCAATGCATTCAGGGTGTTGTATAACCAAGAGGTTAAAGGTTAAGCTAAGGGTTTGATAAACACAGTTTTAACAAGGTGCTAATGAATTTTCCTTGAGTAGATGTACATAGCATTTATCACTGTTTACCTATGTTTACCTATGTTTACCTATGTTTACCTGAGGTTAACAAAGACTTGTAGGGTTTGTGTAACTCAGGCTTACCTAACACGTGGTGATATTTGTCTGGTTTCGGTCAGATACCCGTGCTATTGGTAAACAAGATGTTGATGTAAATTGAGGTGTTTGACCACTTTACAATGGTTAGTTTGTACAAATTATTGTCTAGAAAATATATTAATTTGACACATTTCTGTGGGTGTGAATAGAGACCATGAAGACACATCTATTACTCTATGAGTTCCACGTTTTAGTAGATCAAATGAATCCACTTTCATAATATTTGTGACAGGGGACTTGCATTAACCTTTTATAATTGGACTTTAACCATTTAAATATGATCACAATCAATGTATAAACTGCTTTACCATTAATTAACTATACGCGGTGATAACATGTGCTTGTGTTTTTAACATTAACTTAAACATTAATATTCACTTTAACAGCCATCAAAATGTAGAAATGTTGTTTATTTATGTTAACCATGTTTCTGCTGGTGATCTGAGACAACATGGAGAGGGTTAAAAATTAGTGTTAAACTCTCTGCATTATTTTCAAATTTGAACATGACTTTGCTCTCTAAAATAACTTTAGATATCATATCCTGAATATTTAATTTCCAGAGTATAGACAAGAAGAAATATGGGATAGATTCCAAGAGGGCAGGATACCAACCCAGTGGAGGGGATGTGAAAATCTTCAGCGAGAAGCGAGAATATCGGTCTGAGGCTCGCATAGATGCAAGAGCATCACCTGCCAGGGCGTCGCCCAAACCGGCATCCCCCCGGACACCCCCGGTCACAACCCCCTCCCCCAATCTGACCAGTGTCCGGTCAAAGATAGGATCCATGGACAAATCCACCCATCAGCCTGGCGGTGGAAATGTACGTGTGACGTTTGATGTTTTCTGTCACGGAATACACGCTGTCATGTAACTTTGGTAACAACAGAAGAAAGTATATGTCATAGCCTGACACAATACCACATAGTGTTATACTTTAACACAATACCACATATAATAATATTTTATTTTAACACAATACAGCATAATGTAATATTTTTACACGATACAGCATAATGTTATATTCTAATGCAACTTATCACAGTGCCTTATTCTAACACCAGGGTCCAGTTGCACGAAGCTCTTGTAGTGCTACAATAGTTGTATGTCCAATTGTAGTCTTCTACAAAATTGTGTTGCACAGCGCTCTTGTATAAGACAGCACTACAACTATTGTAACGGCAGTTGTAAGTCCCTACAACTATTGTAGCCTACAAGAGCGTCATGCAACTGGACCCAGATCCGATAATGCCACATTCTATCATGAAGACTGCATAATGTCCTATTCTTGAATGACTATTCAATATTTGTTGAAAGAGCTGCGTGTATGTTTACAGTCACAATTGCCATAGGTGCATCTTGCTTTGACATGAACAGTGTTCTATATATGATTTGTTCTTGCTGGATCTAGGCTCCTCTGACACAGGTGATAGCAACAGTCTTCTGACCACTTGGTTGGCCCACTGTTTTGACCATTGGGTGGTCAACCCAACATATTCTAGGTTGATGATGTCTGCAGTGTGTTAGTCTGACTGTGACATGTCATTTGTTTGTGTAATTCCAGGTGAGAATCGTAACCAAGAAGTCTGACTACACCACTGTCGGAAGCAGGGTTGGCTCCAAGGACAAGATTCAACATAAAGCTGGTTGGTATCCTCAGATAGAACATTCCTGCAGTGACTTTAGCAACAATTCCTGCAGTGACGTTAGCAACAATTCCTGACTTTAGCAACAATTCCTGCAGTGGCATTAGCAACAATTCCTGACTTTAGCAACAATTCCTGCAGTGGCATTGGCAACAATTCACTCACAAAATAGAACATAAACAGATTAACTAACAACATTTGTATTTATCTTAAGTTGTCACATATGGGTGAAATATTCCCACTGTGACGTAAAACAATAATTCATTCATTCATTTATCTTAACTTTTTTCTTTACTCCTTACTGGAGTCACCGAGAGCAGTAATTTTGAGTGATCTAACAAGTTGAAAGTTTAGAAAAATTTGGTAGAATATAATTGTTGTATGCAACAGGACCAAATTGGATTTCACAGGCCACATTGTATTTGTTCTAAGGAAAATGGATGCCAATTCAAGTTATATATTACTATGTATGGAATACCCTCAATGAAGTCTTTGTTAGACAATGTGAAAGTTACTTTTCTGTTGCGATCATTATAGGATGTGCTGTCTGTACTGTTGCAATGCAGTTATCATCCTTGGTCCGTCAGTACCAGCCAGTGCTCGCAAGTTTACTGCAACATTCCGCGGTACAGATGTTAAGTCGTGATATAAGTGAAAGAATCCTGAAAGCGACTCTGAACCCCAATTCAAATAAATAAAATGAAAATATCATTAAACAAATGCGGAACTTGGGTCTTCCAGGGGGAGGTAATGTGAAGATCGAGACCAAGAAGGTCCACGTGGAGACAGTGGGATCTCGCATTGGTTCCCTAGGCAACGCCCGACACCAAGCGGGAGGGGGAGATAAGAAGGTAATTTGCCACCAGGTGGCGCTTGTTGAAATTTAGGATTGGAGAAGGAGGTAGCAGGAATGTAAATGTGTCGGTAAATATAATTTCTATACAATAATAGGAACCTTGACAAATGTTGCTATGTGATATAAGATATTGCAACTGGTCTCGGTCAGTGGCATTTGGCTAAGATGGTTGGACTACAGGCAATTTGGGTTTGATTCCTAGGACTGTCTATACAATGGTTAAAGAGTTTCTTTCTGGAATAGTGTATTATGTCTGAAAAATGAAATAATGGAATCAATTTAACCTCTGCCTTGATGGAGGCAACTGCAGATACCCTATGGTTAAGTCATGTTGATTATTCCAAAAGGTAGATCATTCAATATACATGGTGGATTTCTACTGTGTAATAATGTGGTGGATATCTACTGTGTAATAACGTGGTGGATATCTACTTTGTAATAACGATTCCATAATATTCCATAATCAACAGTGTTGATTATGTCTTTTTGTGTTTCTCGTACTTAGGTGAAATGTACATGTTTTTGACTGCTAGTTTTCCCTGACTGGCCACAGTCCACATGCACTAAACATTTGAAATTAATTACTCATTTGAAATTATTTGCAATGATGTACACTTATATGCTTTTGCTACGCATCTCATTATTTGCATTATAAAAATTACGTGGCATTACGTATTATCATCTAAATTACATTCTCAAAGGATCTATATGTTGCCGTCGGAATATATGTACATCAAGAAGTGAACAACTTTGATGTGACAGGCGGATGAACACGCAACAGCCGATTAGGGTCGCCCTCTCGATAAAGCTGTTTGTCGGCAGATTTCAATGGTTTATTACATTAAAATGATTATATTGAATGAGTAGAATAACCCACTCCATATGAGTGATTACGGAAAATATGTGCCTCGTGAAATTAATGTTCAAAGTTCCTTGCTGAAGCTCTGAACTGTGAACATGAAGTTCACTAGAGACATATTTGCCGTAATCACTCGTATCTCATGGGTCATTCTCTAAATATTAGTTATTATAGGAGACATCTTTTATTCATTAAACTTCCTACTGTTTTCATTTAATTTTGATTAACCATAAATGCAGCATCGTTCTAAGATGAAATATATTTTAGAAGTATATTAGGCCAATGCTATGAAATTACAATGAGACAATAGTGCTGTATTAATAAGTAAATATTGGCATTAACTTTGCAGATTGAAACAAAAAAATTAAATTGGGAGGTCAAATCGAAAGTTGGTTCGATGGATAATGCCAAGCATGTCGCAGGTGGCGGCGAAAAGAAGGTAAGGGAGAGAACTCTTGTCTGTTCGTCATCAGCTGTGGTGCAGGTTATTGACTGAGTGGATGGTTTGTTGCGTATTATGCCACGTGAGCTGGGACCGATGTTTGGGCTATGAGTGGAGATACGATACGAACTATGTTATATTTTCAACATTAATAATTCATATGGTCAATTTGGTAGGTTGGTCAATGCTTGGTTGATGTGTGAACTTCATGCATGAAGAGACACATGTGCATTTTGCTATTGACTATTTGTTATTGTTTTTTAAATGCTATTATTTCTGCTATCCCTTAACAGCATTCCCTGCTATGTCACCAGCCATGTGTAATAATCCGTTTCCCAGCAGTTTGCACCTAATTTTAATGAATTCTTAACCCTCATATCATATGTCGATGAATTTTAAGTGAATTTAGGATATATGTATTTGTACCAACACTGGACTAGTCTCTTATATGTGGTTATTTATTTGCAATATAAAAAAAAATGCAACATGAATGAAATTGCAATGAAAATTATGGTCCAACTACAAGGTTTTCCCTAAGCAAGCACATTATGGAATCAAAATGACTCTGAAAACAATATTACAACTCAAATTGCACTTAATTGTATTTGTCTTGCATACTCTTTTACGTCTACAATACATTTCAAGGGTCACTTGATTCAAGAGAATTACGTATATTTTACGTGTCATGAAAAACACTGCAAATTCTTGATCGTCCACATATGATTTGACAGCTAATATTTTCTGCCTCAGCTTGCATGTGAATTTATGTTGATTCCTCAGATTGAATCTAAGAAGACAGATTGGAAAGTTGAGTCCCGTGTAGGGTCTCTAGACAACGCCAAACACGTGGCGGGTGGTGGCGATAAAAAGGTTGGCAAAACAACCCATTCATGCCAACCATTTCAAAAGTCCATATGCATCTCCATAAGGATAAATATTCAATCAAGCAATTCCTATACTGATGCTGATCAATAAACATTTTCTTTTGTGGCCTGTTCCCAACTCCGGGTATATTATAGTTTGGCACGAAATGTCTTGATACCCATATTTGGTAGGTAATCTCAGTACCATGTAAATATTTTATGGAATGAAAAACAAAAAAAACTAAAAGAGACAGAACAGGCAAAAAGGTTCAATTTGCATGTACTGATGGACTTCATCATACACACAACAGTCTTTCCAACATTGCCTCGAATATGTACTCCAAATATTTTTATAATGATGCAAAGTTCTGAATTTTGGTTAGGTCCACGGTTGACCGAGTGGTTTAACCGAATGTGTGATGTAATGAAGGGCGTTATGTCGAGGTTCACTGTAGTACAAAGTAACAAATAGTTTTTGTTTTGTTTTTCATTCTATAAAGTATTTACCAAGATCTACCAAAGATCTACAAATCCACCAAATAGGGATATCAATGCATTTCATGCCAAACTATATAGCTTTTTGAAAAAAATATTAAATTTTAGCCGAATGGTATTACTAGAGCTGAAATAAATAGCAACAATGCTATTCGAATATTCATTTATAAGTATTCTATTATAATATTTGTTTGAAATCTTATTATAATATAATGTGCTACAAAGTGACATTACCAGTCATATCGTCACCTTATAGATAAAAAAAAATATATTGTCACACATTTCAAATGTACGGTCAGTAAATGTCCACTGTTGTGTTTTCTGAATAGATTGAGCAGTAACATTCGCGAATACCATATTTGAATATTCGTAATGTATTATTTATTTGCGAATACCATATTTGAATATTCATAATTTATTATTTATTCATGAATACCATATTTGAATAGTCATAATTTATTATTTATTTGCGAATACCATATTTGAATATTCGTAATTTATTATTTATTCGCGAATACCATATTTGAATATTCGTTTCAGCTCTAGGTAGTATATGCCACACAGTCAGTCTTGTGTTTTCACTCTAGTCAAGGAGAGATATCTAATTATATATTCCTATATCTTGCATGTGTTTGTATTAATTATTATTTATGGCTTATATTTTGGTGGATGGCTTGCATGTTAATGCTTCAATTTCTCAGATTGAGTCTAAGAAGACCGAATGGAAAGTGGAGTCTCGCCTGGGGTCTCTTGACAATGCTAAGCATGTAGCTGGTGGTGGAGATAAAAAGGTGTGGCACTCATGCCACCTTTACCAAAAATGTTATGGAATTGAATGTGTTGGTATAGTAAGCTGACGCTCACAACAGAAATTAAAATTTTAAATTATGTGCAATGAAAAAATATTATAACTTTCCATGCTAATGGTCTTCTTTGCATGTTTATCTATTTGCATTTATGGCAATAATGGAATTTATATTAATTTAATATTTATTTCTATGACTAATTTACAGTGGTTTAGATGGCTCCTGTTTACTTTTAAAAAATATTCAAAACTTATTTACAAAAATGTTATTGATATTCAAAACTTTATTGAATTTATTGAAAAAACTTCAAAATTTTGGGAGAAAACGTTAGCTTTTGGCATTCCATTTCGACCATCTGGACCACTGTTACTGCCTGTACTCACGTAAGTCTGTGGTGTGTGGCTGCATGTCGGTGCTTTGACTTACCAGATTGAGACTAAGAAGAGTGAGTGGAAGGTGGAGTCTCGTGTCGGTTCTCTCGAAAACACCAAACACGTGGCGGGTGGTGGGAAGAAAAAGGTCAGCTACAAATAGACATGGGTCAGGGCCCCAGTCCACACAATGATTGTAGCACTACCAGAGTCATAGCACTCTATATGCATCCATGTGTAGCTGGGTGTGATATAAGATGCTCCTATTGGTCTCGGCCAGAGGGATTACCACTTTGGCTCAGTCAGTAGAGCATTGGAATCAAAATCCAGGGTAGAGCATTGGACACAATCCAGGGTCTGAATACCAGGATCTGCACAGTCCTCTCTGACATGTATTGGACTTATGACTCTTGTAGAGCTACAATTGCTCTGTGAAACAGGATCCAGGATTTGTGCAGTTGAATATTTATGGAAATAATCGCAAACCTTCAACTTTGTTGAAGATATACAATGTACCAGCTGATAAAATTGAAGGATTTGTTATGGAGTATAGATAGGTTGGTAGACATATATCACTTGCCAGGCTGGCATTCTTGGTGACGACACTCCATACGTTTGTGCTTTGGCTATTTGGTCAGATAACCCTTGGTCATAATATTGCACCATTACATTATATATCCTTATTGATATGACAATGGATTGAATAGCCATTTGATGTACACATTTTTTTGACTACTTTGGAACAGGTCCTTGTCACAAATATTTACCTTTTCTTGGAGGTTGACAAAATTTGGGAAAATTACAATTTATTATAAGAATAATATGGCTCTCTCAATCCACTTTCATTAAGCTAATATCTTTTTGGTGGCTGGTTAAAAACATCTTGCACATTTAACCTAAAGTTTCTCATAAATATCTGGTGTGTGGCTTGCATGACAATGCTTGGATTTCTCAGATTGAAACTAAGAAGACAGAGTGGAAAGGGGAGTCTCGCATTGGTTCCCTTGACAACGCCAAACATGTGGCAGGTGGTGGGGAGAAAAAGGTTGGCAACTCAGTCCACTTGTGCCAATCTCTGTCTGCCTGCTCTATTTCCTTTAGAAAATATACTCAACAAAATTAATTAAGGCCCAATTGTTATTTTGAACAAATAAATATAGCTTAATATTATTTTATCAACGAAGAATTTCCAAATGTCTATAGGCTCCAGGTACTCTTCAAGAACTTGCAGATGCATTGGAAGAAGAAGGACACCAGATTCCTCAAACCGAGTTAGAACATATGGTAGAAAGCTTCCCCACAAAATTTGCTGGCCCTCAATTAATATTTTTGAGTATAAAATATGATTACTCTAAAGCATAAATACTTTAAAAAAATCATCTTCAGAGTGTGTGTCTTGAAGATGGAAACCTGTTGGCATGGAATCGTGTTCATGACAACTGCTTTGCTTTTAAAGTTCCTTACCCATTTTTCTTTGCTGTTTAAAACAAAATTAATACTGTTTTCTATTATGGCATCTTTGGGCAAGGCATTCCTGAATAAATATGTGGTTTTCAGAGCTACCCTAATACAGAATTTACACTTATTTTATCCAAATTAGTTATAAGCCTTGATGGTTTTGAGAACATGGGTCCAATCCACAATGCTATTTTTACTTTCCAATCAATTGCAAACCTACTAATCATAAAATGATAGTGTTGGTCACCATCCTCATTTTACGCTAGGTTTACAATTGATTGTAGGCCTTGGAGTATCAAATGAAGGCTAGATCTAGATCAACAACTGTTGATCTTACAAAAGAATGCACTAATTTATTAAGAAGATACTTTGAGATTATGTCCATGGGTCTATGCAAAGTATGACAGAAAAAAAATCAGATATTTCTGAAACATGAAATAATTGAATTACAAATTGCTCAAAGCACATGCTTACATTAAACCCCTCCCCCTCGCTGAAATATTCCATTGCTGATTTGTTGGGCATCTTTCATTGCTTTAAGCATGGAGATGGTTAAGTAAAGGAAAACCTTGCCTAAGGATTGAAGTGGGTGTAATAATAAACTGCATCTGTTTGCATTTGTGCTTTTTTTGCAATGGCTGGCATGTTCATGCTTTGCTTTGGCAGATTGAATCAAAAAAGCTGGAATGGAAGAAGGAGTCACGTGTACGATCATTAGACAATACCAAGCACGTGGCAGGCGGAGGCGATAAAAAGGTGGGGTATATCTCGTAGGATTGGTCTGCAGAAGACCTGGAAACTCTTCCAATGGCTTTCATTGACCTCTTGCATCTACCAAGAAACCTGGCCCTGAGATTATCAAATCTTTTGAGGACGATTTCATGCTCAAATTTTATTTGGGGATTTGTGAACAAAACATTGAGTTGAAGATAAGTTTGTCCTCAAAAACATGTTGTAATATCGGGGCCAAGCCATAGTGCTCTTGTGGCATATCTTTGTTGCTGATCACTACAAGAACATTATGATCTCTTAGTGGATGTGAGAGCTTCATTATAAGCTGCTCTAGAAGACATTGTTCCATGATATCTTTAAACAAAAGAAGCATGAAACCTTCATAATGGTGCTTTGTCTCATGTCTGTTAGCTATTTGTTGCAGTTGCTAACCAGCTATCACTTCATTAATCAAGGCTTTTTGTTTTATTTTGGGGCAAGAACATTTGGAGATTAGCAAATCTAGTAAATTGACCATGTTGACATTGAGGGCAAGTGTTGTGTCTAATGCATTGTCTTGTGGTGGTGTCTGGTCAGCTGAATGAAGAACATAGCGTAACATTGGACTAAGAGCAGCTAAGACTGGACCCAGTTGTGTTAAAGTGCCATTAACTAATAGCATCATTAACCGTTATTCCTGCAAAGGCATTTATTTTAATGCTAACGGAATGCTGCATTAGGTAATGGGGGGTTTAATGACACATTAATGGAGCATTAACTTTTCATACAACTGGGTCCTGTATACTAAGGCCTATCACTGCCTTGATATGATAAGAAAAATGGTTAAAATATTTGACAATTTTTTTGCACATTATTAGAAAGGTGCATTTCCTCTCTAATGTGGATATAGAGATCATGCATAGACAGATGTCAGTGTTTCTTGTAGAGACACCAGAAAGACAACTAACTAGCTGTCATACTTTTCAGAGAAAACCAATAATGCACGTTCAATTGTAGACAAAATTGTGTGGACCTGTTTTTTTAGCTAACATTTGCTATAAATGTGTTTGAGTGTGTGTGTGTGTGTGTGTGTGTGTGTGTGTGGTGTGCACATGTGTGTATGTCTGTGTGTGTGTACATGTTCTCATATGTACCTGTTTTGTATGGGTATGGGTGGTGTATGTGTGTGTGTAATTGTAGATAGGTTTTGGGTTTGTTCTGTGCATTTGTGTACGAGAGTATGTATGCTGCGTGTGCTGAATGTTATGTATATGCCATGTGTGAGTATGTGTGTATGTATGTGTGTGTGTATGTGTGTGTGTGTGTATATGTGTGTGTGTACACATTCTCATATGTATATGCCATGTGTAAGTATGTGTCTCGGATGTATGTGTGGATGGACATTTTATGCTTGTACGCATGTTGATGCTTTGCTTTGGCAGATTGAATCAGTGAAGCTTGACTGGAAAGTCGACTCCCGCGTTGGATCATTAGACAATGCCAGGCATGTGGCAGGAGGTGGTGATGTTAAGGTGGGGAGAACTTGCGTGTGGTTGTACAGTGTTTAACAATAACCGTAACTAATCTTAACACCGCTGTGTCTCTGTTCTACAAGGTGAACTTTGATAGGAATATTAGGCTATATTAGCCTTTAATTAGGCTATACTTTGTTTACCACAAATTATAACATCATTGCCATATTTTTTCCTGCTATTTCCATATCATTTTTCAAGAACACTGCAAAGTTATGGCTTCATGACATCATGGTCATATCATATGCACATGTATATTCCAGCATTGTTGCTTGTAGAATATGTGGACACGGCATGCATGACTTGGAGCTGGTGTTTGCTTATTTTATATGTTGTGTCCAGACATTAGTCTCTTGTTAAAAGAATGTAGATATTTGTTTTTATCTGCCATATTATCTGGAATCCCTTGGTTATTGAAATTAAGATTTGACTTGGTTTGCAAAATCTGATTCAGCACACTTCCCTTTGGTGCATACCTATTATTGTAAATGTGTTCATTGGAATATCAGAAATTCAGAGAAAAAAGTTCAAACTCATATATATATATATTTCAAAAGATTAGAAAGTATTTAAATAAAATATTGGTGAATTATTCCCTCTGTGTTGCTAGCTCTGTGGCGTAATGGTTAGAGAATCGGCCCGGAGTGCAGTAGGTCGCGGGTTCGATCCCCAGTCGCGTCATACCAAAAGACGTTAAGAGATGGTACTTGTTGTTCCCCTGCTTGGTAATCAGCATTAAAGGGGTAAATCAAGAACTGGTCAGCTTGGAATCAGTATACTGTATCTGAGTGGGGTATCCATGTTCTATCTGTGACATGTGATATTCCAAGTGAGCTAGCTCTATTAAAACTGGTGGAAATACAGACTAGTACAAGCAGTACATATTCATGCAAGCCATGATGTGAGTCAATAAATCTTGAAAGTGGCTTTAAACCCCAAATCAGCCAACCAACCAATCCCTCTTCAACAAAGTTAAGCAACAAATTACTCACTCATTCTATTATTAAAGTAAACATTTCCAATGGTTGCATCCATGTTTCTGAAATATGATGGCACCAGAACAGAACAGAACAAAACAGAACCTTTATTCGAAGAACCTTGGTATATGAGGTACAAGTACAACTATACCAAAAAAGAATATGGTAACCATGGACACAGATTTGCTAGGAAGTTTTACATAACAAAATACACTGAGATTTTAAAATGTTTAAAACAGATTCTGTAAACCAAGTCCTATCTTTGGCGCTCTTTTTTTATTTATTTAAATACTTTCTAATCTTTTGTTCTTCAGAAGATTAAGCATAATTTATATTTTTTATTTATTTGCTTTTATCTCATCATGTGGTAACTCAATCAGATTGAGAATCACAAAGTTGAATGGAAGGTTGACTCTAGAATCGGGTCTCTAGACAATTCCCACCATACCCCAGGAGGGGGCGACAAGAAGGTAAACTTGTGTTGTCATGGTAACCCATGCATCACCATGGCAACGGGTGATATATCACGATGGTCAAGTGCCTCTGTTGTTATGTCCTGGTTCTTTAACATTGTATGTGGAACCTTACATGTAGCGGAACGTGTACATTTTGTATGACTGTATAATAGTGATATTTTTTTATATGTCCTTTATCTTATTCTTTTGATATCTAGTGAGTAGTGAACGTTTATCTCGGTCGTTAATCTATTTTTCTCCCCTTCCTTTGATGTATAGTTCAATGTACTCCAAAATATATTGTTGAGTGTAAAACTATTAATGATTAATATTCATACATACATGTTTATCACCCATAATCATAATAACATTAATAGATTTTAAGACAATATTTTATTATAAATTTCTACCACACCATGTAATATTATCTAAATACATGTTATGCAAACTAACTCTCTCAGATAATTCTAAATCTATATCTAATGCATGTCTAAATGAAATCAAATTTGGAATAAATGGTTATTACTATTTAAAATCCATTATTGTTCCCATTGGTTTATTGAGATGATAAAGGTCTACTGTTTGTAATTTAGAGGTATCAATCGTGAATTGATACCTTATATTAGAAGGTGTAAATTCACGATTGATACTTTTATTTTACAAACCGTAGTGCCTTTATCCCCATTCTAACATGACTACACAAACTATCAAATTCCACCGGAATATATTTTAATGGAAGTTGTGATCTGGGCAAAATCCTCCATCACTTGCCGATTTCATTGTGACGTCACAACTGGTTCGCAGTTGTTGCGCGACCCCTGAGATACATAGTTATCAAGAGACAAGTATGTCACAATGACCGCCAACGAACATGTGACGTCATAGTGCTAAACATCATCAACTACATACTTTTTAAGCCTGGAAATTTTCTCTGATTCTTATTGACAATACAATTAGCGTTCAGAAAGATAAATTCATTGTAAACATAAGCCTATATAGATAGTATATGAAACCATCTTCTCCACTTGTTGGA
This sequence comes from Lepetodrilus schrolli, assembly GCA_032361225.1. Taxonomy (NCBI): domain Eukaryota; kingdom Metazoa; phylum Mollusca; class Gastropoda; order Lepetellida; family Lepetodrilidae; genus Lepetodrilus; species Lepetodrilus schrolli. The sequence goes on from JAUTBT010017868.1 coordinate 16,565, forward strand.
GATTTGGTTAAAAATCAGCGTCCGATATCGTTGGTGTGACACATTTTGGCCAATCGTAGGTTATTCAATAAAGTCATGTTAGAATCTATTTTTAACCAAGTTCAACTTTTATCTTCCTGCTTAGTGAATATTTCTAATTGTAAAAATGGTTTGAAACTAATGCATAAAATATTCAATCTTTCAGCAACACATTTTGTAGTTTAATGTATCATAGGAACCAACAATATTTAAACTTTAAACTGTATCAAATACGGCTCCACCATTAATCATATATTCATGCTCCTAATGCATTTTCCTGGTGTGACATTTGACCTTTCCATGAGATTAACTTTGTGTTAAGAATTAAGCCTTTTTGTAATGCATCCTCTCAATGCCCAATCTGATGAATGATAACTTATCTCATACCTTTTAGATATTGATTTGACTGAGTGATGTTAAAACAAGCATGCTGTTTGGAATGAAAGTAGATTTCCAGTTTTACCCTTTGCTCTTCCAAAAATTCTCAACATTGAAAATTCATTTAATATTATAAGTATTCAAACTAACAAAGTTTATATTTTAAAAATAATTATTTTCTTTTGGTAAATTTTTGCATCAACATTTTGAAATCTCTTTTGAATATATTTACCAAGTAAAACTGTTCCAAGACATCTAGGCAATGCAATGAAGTATATTAATATAAAACATATACCTTTACTTGACCAGTGGATTAAAGGTACTGCAATACATGTTTTTAGAATTGATTGAAATAAATGATTTTAGAATACAACCCACTATGAGGCTACCAATATCTGAGCATATTGATGATAAAAAAAAAAAGATTTTTTTTAGACAATGGTGACACATTTTTGCACATTTAAATTTTCCCTAAACATGTAGTATCATACCTTTAACACCTGTTGTATCCTCACCAGTATTGAAAGAGTTTATAGAGCTAATGTGATTGATGTGTCCTATAAGAAAAGATATTTCAAAGTAAAGTACAGGATTTTTAACAAATAATGTAAAATATTTATACACCATTGCATGTTACCTAACCAACTATAGTTATTTGTTAATTTTCATTACCAATTGTATTTTGTTATGAACTAAATGTGTATGCATTGTACTAACTCAATACTGCATGCCTTTAATATTGTGTGAAAATATTTACATATTCTCATTTTCAACTGGTTTGCACAAATTTGCACATACATTTTTTTAATTTGAAACATATAGGCACTAATATAGCTAAAAACATAATATGAAGTAAATTTCAGTATTCATTTTAGTTGCTATTTTTCTAAATATTTCTGAAAATTAAATGCTACAATCTTGATTTTGCTTTCAATGATATTATAACTGACATGTATATATGTAAAACAGAGAGAGCTATGTACAAATCCCATCTCTTTATATCCCAATAATGCTACTGTGATTTTTCGCTATCCAATAATAATAATAATAGATATAATTGCTTTTTATCACGGATGGTCAAATCTGGATAACTTTTTCTAAAAGTTAAATATTGAGTATTTTCCATTAAAACTAACTGGGTTATCTCCCTTTGTTCCCATGCTAGATAGTTACGGAAAAACTGGAATGGAGTACTGGCTCTAGAGTCGGTTCGCTGGCAAATACAAAACATTCTCCTGGAGGCGGTAACGTAAAAGTATAGCATCCACCCGATGACCTATTGACCTATTGACCTATTGACCTCACGAGCAACCATTCCAACAATAATACTTTTGTTCAGGATTATCGATCATCTCATTCAAGATAGATTTTGAACATTTTTAGATACTATCAAATTTACTATTGTAAAGAGTAGAACAGCCACAATGTAAGCAAAATACTCTTTGAAAATGGGTCTAATCATCAATGTGACATTTTTAGATGATATCGTTTCTACCTACATCAAATTTACTATTGTAAGAAGGAACAGCAGAATACTCTTAAAAACAGATAGCATCAAAGTCCATGGAACTTGCATTTCCGATGTGGATGATGTGATGTCTGATGTGATGTCTGATGTATGTCCGATGTGATGTTACTGGTTCATCAGTACCAGCTGGTGCTTGCAGGTTTACTGCAACTAATCATGGCTACTGGTGTTGCAGGTTTCCTGCCACAATAAAAGGCTTTGAAATAATCCCGGGTAATCACAACGTGTGCACCATAAAGTTGAAATGAAATCCTATTGTTAAATTAAGTCTTTTAGAAATTAGATCTTACTGGCAAAGGAATGTAGATATTGTTTTGAAGTTGTATGAAAAAAAAGGGTCTTTTTGACCAATGGCTATAAGTAATTTACATCACGTTTTGACATTGTTCAGCATTTGTTGTAATGTAATTCCTTGTATCTTTGTATCCGAAGAATTAGATATGGTACAGCCAAATCTAAGGGTGATCGATAATCCTTGACTGAAACTCAATATTTTGTTGCCACGGTCAGCAATTATGTGTTACATTGGAAAAATTCCATTATAGCAAAATAAACGTAGATACAAAAAATAAATTACAAAAACACTAAAGGTTTAGTTGTTGCTATTTAAAATAGCTGCTTGTTGATTGGTTGTTGCTCGATGAGTCAAGCTACCATCCTGGGTAAGTCACGCTATTTATTTATTTGTATTTGTACCTTTCTTTTTGTGGATAATATCAATGTATCTTCCAACTCAGGCTTTTTTGGTAAATATTTGGTTTATCCGTTGGTACAATTTAGTGTTTTTCACGTAAAAACATGAAAGACTTTGATTTAATACTGGTTTCTGCCTGGATTTGAAGAATTCTACAGGTGCTGTATGATGTTACTAGATTAGGATGCTAGTATGATTATCATCTACATATCAATGCCAGAACTGATTGAAAAAGTATATTTGAGATCCATTCTCTTGACGATTATTCATATGTAATTGAGTTATTTTTTTGTGAATAAGATCTACTTTTATCAATGTCTAGTAGCTAGTTTAATGTCCAATCGAATATATTAGATGTTGACATTTGAATTTAAATTAATTCAACACAACAATGGTACAATACAATTTCTATTGAAGCTTCCATAAAATATGAAATGCTTTTAATTTCTGAAGATATTGAAATAATCCTAATTTTGATTAATGATAAATTTTCAAGAGATAGTATTTTATTATTTTAATATAATTTATTAATCAGGGCATGTTATATGTAAGTTCATCATGCAATCCTAACTAGCCCATCCAATGTTATGATTTACCGATTTCATTTTGTAATGGGCTTTTTAATTTTTTCTCAGATTCTGAATGAGAAAGTTGAAATTAAAGCTCAGTCAAAAGTTGGATCCCTGGCCAATGTCAAGCATTCACCTGGTGGAGGAGATAAAGCGGTAAGTGTGTATTTAAAGCTATGATTCCATTAAAGCTACGATTTTATTTTGGCGATGCTTATTTGAAAGTACATGTACATGTATTGCCCTCTAATAACCCACAGGTAAACAAAGAAATCCATTGACATCCATTGTAGTGTTCTTTATCAATCAAATTTCAGAATGTTTTAAATCCAGAGGAATTAAACAACACTAACAATACATTGGACAACTACCTATTAATGTTTCTGCTCCAAATAATGGCATACCTAGATGTTAACATATTTCATGGTCAGACATATTTTACCCGAAAGATAGTATATTGAATTTGTCTACAAGCAAAATTTTTGTGAGATAAAAAATAAATAAAATATTAAAATATTAATGCACATAGCATTTTTTTTTCATTTTTATTATTATTATTATTATTATTTTTAAATGTAGCCTGTAGCCAAATATACTTGTGTACATACTTTTAAATCTAAAATATGTTTGACTATGATTGTAAGCCATTAAATGGATTTATTAAGTAGCATTATTGATTTGTGTACTATTTCTTTCTGATCTGTATGCTAAAATGACAGTTAATTAGCATGCATCTGGTGTTATGAGCTGTATTGACATAGGACGTAATCACCTAATCACTTTGTACGACAGACTGTAGATCACCAGTGTTAATACTTTACATCGTCAATGAACACAAATCCACTGTACAAATGGCTTTTTCACACCAACATTTCACCCAGCTTGTAATGTCTTCTGCTTCAAATGAGAGTGAAATATTATTTTTGGTTCATAGAAACACAATATTTTTTTTGTTCAAAGAAACACAATATATTTTTATTAAAAAAACCAGCAATATTTTGGGTTAAAAAAAATGCAATATTTTTTGTTCAAAGAAACAATATTTTATATTAAAAAACCCGGCAATATTTTGGGTTCAAAGAAATGCAATATTTTTTGTTCAAAAGAAACACAATATTTTTTGTTTTAAATTAATATTTTCTGCATTGTTCTTAAGGAACATTCACTCAGGGATGACCACTTTGTTTAAATGTTCAGTATATGTTCTTTGGCTGATGATTCACTAGAATATTGTTAAATAGACCAGAGAATTTTACAATGTGGTGTAAATTAAAAATGTTCTGCCTGTTAAAGGCATATAATCACAGTTTGTTGACATGTATTTCATGGTCAAACATCGTTTACCTGAAAATATGTACATTTGATTTATCTACACAAGTTTATTGGCCATCATGCTACATTTAAAAGAAAAACATTTATAATAAAACAAAAATACCAAAAAATGCTATGTACATCAAGTACTAGGTTCCTGGGCATCATTTCACAAAGCTCTCTTATCTACTATGAGACCACAGTCATCTTATACATGGATATCTGCATATCACCCAGGGAAGGCTGTAACTCCAAGCTACGCTGACTCCGTTTAACGATTACATAGGAGTTGGATCACATGGCCTCAGCAAGATGGGAGATCTGGCACTTACGAGAGCACTATAGTCTTATAGTGGATAGGAGAGCTTTGTGAAACGATATCCTGGCTGTTTGTAGCTCATTAAGTTGTACATTGTTTTTCCTGAATGTTAACAGTATAAGCAAATTTATATCTCAATACCAGCTAATAGCTCTAATGTCCATTCACATACTTAAAATGTCACTATTTCTACCTGTATCTTTTGTATGTCTAATTCTGTTTATTCACCAACATATGGGTTTGGATTACACGTTACATGCATACCGGTATATGTATTTAAAGCCTCTCAGCTTAAGTACTTGGCAGGCATGGGCATATATAATAATACCATTCTTGTACTATTTGATCATTCATCTATAAAAGTATACCTTTATAGCTTAGGTCTTGGTTAAAGACTTGAGATGTTTTTATGGACATACATGGAAGATGTAAATAATTAATATTTTCCTACTCTATTTAATTTCCTCAATAAATGTTCATTATTTGACTAATATTGCTTTTCATAACTGATTCATTGAGAAAATATACATATTCATTATTATATAGTCATATATATATAGAGAGAGAGAATCTCACCCAAGTGTCTTGGAATATCAAATATATCAACACGAGTCATGAAAGTTATATAATAACTTTCATCGACGAGTGTTGATATATTTGATATTCCAAGACATGAAGGGTGAGATTCTATTTATCCCCAAATATCATTTAAAAGTAATTAAATAAAAAAAATGCTACATCATAAAGATTTTACTGTGATGTCAAATCTTTAGGCTGCTGTGCATTTGTACTGTGACATTATAGCAATGCTACGACATCACAATTGTAGCGATGACATCACATTGGTTGAACATTCAAATAATTGGATCAAGTGATATCTAAAGCATGACATTACAATGGTAAAACAATCAAATAAACAATCAAATAAACTAAGGCAAACAATATCTACTGCTGTAGATAGATCGCTTGATATTTGAAAGCGATATCTACTGCGAAAAGACAGTATTGAGTGATAAATGTATATATATATTTGGAACTGGTTCAATTTGAGATTGAAATTGCTCTTGTGAATAATTTTCTGTAATTATTTGGTATGATGATCTGCTTTAAAATTACATATTCATATTCATAAATGTTGATCACTGACATTTCTTTTCACTTGTACTTACATACTTGTATGATGTCAAAGTAACAATTAATACAAATTACAGTCCATTTTACATTTTCATTTCTGTGATTACCCTGTATGAATGTACAAAGTATGTTATACAATATTTATCCTAATCTGTATAATCAACGCCAATCAACAAGGGCATCAAAGGTTGTTTGTTTCATGTAACCCATATCCGTCTCCAGAAAGGTCATTTGGGTTCAAATGTCTTGATATTACATTAGCTGCAGAGTTGATAAAGTCTTTAATTTATTTCTAGATTCAACTGTCATATTTACATTTGCAGTGGAAAAGATGTATGTAATCTGTATTTAATATCACATGATACAGTGTTAATATTTGATATGGTTTGTGATATAGCCCCATGGGTCATTGTCTGAGTAGGCAATGGCTACTGCTCTTATAATTTAGCAAGGGTCCATAAGTTAATGGGTGTCTGAACAGCAGATATTGCAACTGTTTGTCTGCATGTTATGTACACTGGAAAAACCATTGACTGCATGTTATGTACACTGGAAAAAACATTGACTGCATGTTATGTACACTGGAAAAACCATTGACTGCATGTTATGTACACTGGACAAACCATTGAAGCATTCTGTATTTTCCATTGTACAAAACAGAATATTAAAGACATACAATCACAGATTCAGTATTAATTTTTGACCAAATTGGAGTTAAAAAGTACATGCACTTAGCATACATATAATCGCTTTCGTACCTTCAAATATATTTTTACTGCTGTAGGATAGGTAAATACAATTGCAGTTTACATTTCCAGTAAAACCCGAATAATCAGTTGCTGACGTACTGTAATATCTCAATTTTCTATAGTCTAATAGACTAAGGGAGATAACGCTAATCATTGAACATGGCCAAATAATCTTTCATGACTACTGGTACCAATTAAGCTCAATAACTATATATATACATGTACTGTATATTTAAAATAATAAAAATTCAAAAAATATTGAAAACCAGTGGGATATGTGGAAAATGTAGCTGGTTACCCAATATACTTGTATAGACACATCAAATGTACATACTTTCATGTAAAAATATGTTTGACCATGAGATATGTAAAGAAACACGTGATTTTATGCCTTTAAGACAACTGTGATAAGAATGCAAACATATCCAAAAAAAATCTTCCTGAATATTATTTTGCATATCACATACAAGTACATCACATACAAGTACATCACATACAAGTACATCACATACAAGTACATCACATACAAGTACATATGGATAAGATAATAGGTATGGTAACAAACATGATAATATGATTATGATAGAAATGCACAATTATTATATAGGTAAATCACAAATTGATTTTCAACCCCAAATACCATTATTTGAAGTCTAATTACTTACATTATGGTGGAGTCAATGGGTATGGTAATGGGTGTGATAATGGGTACAATAATGGATATACTATGGGTATGATAATAGGTACAATAATGGATATACTATGGGTATGATAATGGGTACAATAATGGATATTCTATAGGTGTGATAATGGGTACAATAATGGATATACTATGTGTATGATAATGGGTACAATAATGGATATACTATGTGTATGTTAATGGGTACAATAATGGATATACTATGTGTATGATAATGGGTACAATAATGGATATACTATGTGTATGATAATGGGTACAATAATGGATAATCTATGGGTGTGATAATGGGTATGACAATATAAATATAGTAGAAAAATGTACGATTGTAAAATAATTGAATCAACAATCAATTTTTAACCAAAAGTGCCAGAATTTGAGGTGTGACTTTTCTCTGATCTACGTATACTCTATGTCTGTTTTATGTTGTACATTGTATCAATGACTACATCTTATTGTGTGACTGAATGGAGAGTGGTATCCTAGCTATCTGCCCTCTATGTGCACTGTCACACAATGTCAATGATTACTTCTTATTGTGTGACTGACTTGAGCGTGGTTTCCTAGCTGTGTATAGTTACCTGGCCTGGAGTTCAATTGGTTATGTGTGTGTAATCTTTATCAAACAATGGGTTTGTCCATTAAACTTTCACTGTGCTTGGTACCCTTTGTGCTCTTTGCTCTTTTGTGTTATCTGGAAATGTCATGACGTGTCTAATTTAATAACATTTTAGAAATTTGAATGTAATTTTTACACCTGCAAGCTAAATACAAAATTGAAGTTTAAAGGCATACAATCACAGATTAACTTGTTGTTTTTGACCGAATTGGAGTTAAAACTGCAAAGTACATGCACTTAGCATCCATATAATCGCTTTTGTACCTCAAAATATCTTTAGGATATAGGTAAAATTCCATTGCAGTTGACATTTCTGATAAAACCCAAATAATCAGTTGGTAATGAACTGTAAAATCTCAATTTTCTATAGTTTAATAGACTAAGGGGTATAACTCTAATAATTGAACACAGTCAAAATAACCTTTCACAACCACTGGTACCAATAAAGCTACATATACTACAAATATTAAAAAATTATGAAATATGGAAAACCAGTGGGATATGTGGAAAATGTAGCTGGTTACCCAATATACTTGTGTAGACAGATGATATGTACATATTTTCATGTAAAAATATGTTTGACCATGAAATTTAATTTAAATTTTAATAGTCTATTTATATAGCGCATGACTCCATGCTAATGCATGCTCAAAGCGCATTATTACCCCGCTCAAATATGTAAACAAACCCGTGATTGTATGCCTTTAAAAGTTACAATTAAAAAACATTTTAGACTGTAAAATTCTACCAAATATCTTTTCTCTCCAAATATTACTTTTATTCTGTACATTTTCACATATATTACTTTTATTCTGTATATGTGGAGCATTACTTTACTTGTGAATTATGAATAATAAAACTTTATGATATCATTAATGGTTTATACCATAATAATTAATTATTGTTTATTGTAATAATCAGAGACTCGGTCATAAAAATAATTTATCAACATTAGGATATTTTTATTGAGGATATCAATTGTGATCTGTTATTTTATATCTATCACAACTGGAATATCATAATTTATTGTTACTTCTATTTTTGAAACGAACAATGAAATAATATTTTATTTAGTAAATATAAAGTACCTTAATTTAATTATGTTGAATTAATGCATGCAGGTGTAGTACAAATTGTCATTATGTAATTTTAACACAATATAGGAAAATGAAATTAAAGTCTGGAAATAGTCAGGAACTTTTGTAATCTGAGTTGCCACGTATGGGTGAAAACTTCCCACTGCAACATAAGGCAGTAATTCATTCATTCGTACTTTTCAATTCCAAGACGTCTCGCTTAGGCATCATAAAAATGACTCCATGAAGAGTATATAAGTACTTTTATATACGATATGTATTGTGCTGATTCCACAATAGAAATTTAAAGGGACATGCTGGGCAAATGGGTGTAATATCCGAACCCAGAAACCACACCCCTTGAATGTCCATTGATAATATCGTGGTCACGACACCCCATTTAGGCGTCATTCATCTCTGGACAGAACTGTCCATTCCCTCTCTTGGTTACGGTCCACACAAGTTGTGTACAATTCTGTACAACTATTTACAGACGAACATGTCATGAATAAGCCCTCTTTTGTCAACTGTTTAATAAGGGCTCTCTTATGTGAATTGGTAAACGTTTCGCCTTTTCATGATAAACTCGAAATGTCACTCGAGTTACCGAATTGAAAATGGTACCGCATTGAGCTGCGTGACGTATTGGCTATATATCTCTAATCTAAGCAAATGCTTTGTAGTAATACCTCACAAATAGGCAAACAGTGGTGGTTGTAGAAGGCTGTGCTAGCCGACCCACTATTCAGTGGCAGTGTAGTTAAATTGAATGTGTCCAGTGATAAGAAAGGTTTAAATGAACTAAAAGTTTTCCTCAGCTATTCAACTGGGTGGTTTACTGGCAACATTTTTCGCATGAGAGAAAAAAGGCCCGGCGGTGTATTGTGTTTTTAAGCTGATTGATTGCAATCCAGGGGCTGAGAATGGAAGGCGATTTGGTGTGACTTATCAGCACAGATTGGTTCCGATTGCTAGCATGCTCGGTCGAGCAGAAAATTGTAATGAGTACTGGACATGAGCAGGGTACCAATGTAGGTGAGATAGCTGTTTGAGAGGCACACGATTTGTCATGAACAATGATGATCAGAGGACAGAGGTGACGAAAGAATGGATATATCCCTCAAACCCACCATCTACTCTGTCAACACCAAATTGAATAGCAACACTTAATCAAATTCGTTTGACGAGAGTGGAGAGATTATTAAGTGATGATCGTGTTATACAATAATTTCCAATGTTGACTACTGCAATAATAACTTACATTTTACATGGATCTTTCAATTTTCAAAAGCAAACATGATAGGAAGGATATATCGGAAGTGTTCCAGGAGAAGCAGTAAATTGGATCTTTTAACGATCTTTTCCTCTAAGGAAGTTTATCAGTGTTCGATCGTTGTCGAGTCATGAATACCAAGCGGTCGATCCGTGTGATTCCAGCATCAATGGACCCCACGTCTCAATGGAAGTTCGGTCCAGTGAGGAGGAGTGACTACATGCCGGGAAATCGATCCACAAAGGAGGACATGGTTCCATATGTCACGGTGAAGCGGAGGAATGACGGGAAATACATGGTCGTGGAGAAGTACCCGAAGAGACTGCAGCCCGTGGTGAAGCTCAGCCCTCGGCATGGACCAATGTCCCACATGGACTACTCGTCAGAGGTGAAGCTGCGTTCCATCCGACCCGAGTGGAAGTACGCAGTGCGGCAGAAGGTGATAAGCGATGCCGCAGACGAAATCACCCTTCCTCCGATCGACCTCGGATGGGAGTCTGACGCCAAGGTGGACTCGTGGGGGAACTACGAACACACGCCTCGAGGCGGCGATAAGCGGATACCCGTGTTCAAAGTGAAGTGGGAGGCGAAATCAAAAGTAGGATCCTTGGACAACATTGGGTTCTCACCTAATACTCTGCGAAGTGTCAGTGACCCGACCAGTGACTGCGACAAACGTCCAAAGAGACTCCTCCAAACAAAACCACAGTACGGAGCCATAGGTGACATTGGATCCTTCGCGAACAAGTATTACACACCAGGTGGCGCTGAGGTGGTTCGTTATCCGGGGGGATACAACCATGTGAGGTCAAAGGTCGGGTCTCTAGAGTACATCGATCACGCACCACGAGGAGGTGGATTCAAGATCCTGAACATTCCCACCAAGTGGAACGTGGACTCCCGTGTGGGGTCGCTGGAGAACGTGAGCCACAAACCCGGTGGCGGCGATGTCATCTTTCTTCAGGAGAGGCTTCAATGGAACGCCAAGTCCAAGATTGGCTCCCTAGATAACATCACTCACATGCCAGGCGGCGGACAGAAGAAGGTGCCCCACTACAAGCTGGCATGGAAGTCGGGCGCCAAGGTTGGGTCACTGGACAATGCCAACCACGTACCTGGAGGAGGGTTTGCCGAGGTTCCAAATCACAGTGTAAAGTGGAAGTCAAAAGCCAAGGTGGACAATAAGATGAAGAGGAAGAAGATGGAAAATAGGATGAATTTGTCGTTTGATTCTCTCGATTCGAATGAATGTGAGTATGTTGAGATTACAACGCAGACAGCAAGGTTCTAGATGCTTAAGTCCTCGTCAGCTTGCAGGATCTGAGAGTCTTTGGGGACTTGACTCCAGTAGCTTTAGACTGTCGATCTTCAACAGCTTCTGAGATCAGGAATCTCGCCTCAAACTGTCGATCTTCAACAGCTTCTGAGATCAGGAATCTCACCTCCCTGTCGATCTTCAACAGCTTCTGAGATCAGAAATCTCCTCAAACTCTTTCTCACATGTTTCTCAAGAAATCTCACTAGTATCAGTGGTATTTCTCATATGGTTATCTTTAGAAATCTCACCTATTGGATGCTTTAATGTAGGCTTGAATAACTCTATAGTGATGCTTACAATGTGTGTCTTTCTCTGTCATTTTGTGCTTTTGAGGTAAAAACTATATACATAATACTGTACTTTTCTGTCAATGATAATATTTTGTTTCTTCTATAATTACTATTGAAATGCTGAGTATCTTTATAGGCTCTGTGACACAATTTTATGGAAATAACTTTTACAAAATTATTATTTCTTCCTTCTTTATTCTATGAAGATGAGCTGATGTAAGCTTTGTTTATTGGCATTGAAAAATATAACATTATTTACTATAGATTCCATTACAAAATTTACTACTGAGTGGGATTCGATATCATGCTAAAAAATAATGATTGCTAACTTGAATCCTGTGTCAGGTATTCTCTCATAATGGAGAACAGTTGTTTTAACATAGGGAATACTGATAATACACTAATACATATGCTAATATACAACTGTGGGTCTTATTGTATAGTATCATATAGTTATATCAGGTTCACCTGCTATGTAATCAGATTAGTGTGATATTACTGAAATAGGTGAAAATTGGAAACTATTTACAACATTTTTCTCATATCTAAAAATAGTCTGTACAATGCCTTTAATGCCGACTGAAATCTACCAATTAATTTCACTTTTCCTTTGTGCTGTCTGATTGTATATGTGAAACACTTTGGCTTTTTAGCAAACATAGATACGTGTAGTAAATAGTACTTGGCTTTTTAGCAAACTTAGATACATGCAATTAATAGTACTTGGCTTTTTCTCTTTGTTATTGTTGTTAACTGCTGGTGATTTTCTCTTTGAAATTTTCCAAAACTGGAAATGTGTTGTAAGACTGTTTGGTCAACAATTTATACCACTAGTATAGACTGTCTGTCACAGGTAGGCCTGCGTGTGGATATATTATCTTTTTATTTCAGCCTTTCAAAGCATACTCAGTATTTGTAATCATTACCTTGAAAAATTTTTGGGAGACTATAGATACTTACAGATATTATAAAGGACTTATTATTTTATTGTTCAATATAGTATTGTCACATTTATTTTGAACCTTTATGAATGATATATTGCCAGTTGTTGAAAATAAATGATAATATTAAAGACACCAAGAGTGAGTTATTACACAGGACAAAGTTTTATTGATTACATTTATTATTATTGTTATTATTATTATTGTTATTATTATTATTATTGTTGTTATTATTATTGTTATTATTATTATTATTGTTGTTATTATTATTGTTGTTATTATTGTTGTTGTTATTATTATTATTATTGTTGTTGTTATTATTGTTGTTATTATTATTCTTATTCTTATTATTGTTGTTATTATTGTTATTGTTATTATTATTATTATTATTGTTATTAGTATTGTTATTATTATTATTGTTATTATTATTATTGTTATTAGTATTATTGTTGTTATTATTATTGTTATTATTATTGTTGTTATTCTTCTTCTTATTGTTATTATTATTAGTATTGTTATTATTATTATTGTTATTATTATTGTTATTATTGTTGTTATTATTATTATTGTTATTATTATTATTATTGTTATTATTAGTATTGTTATTATTATTATTATTATTATTATTATTGTTGTTATTATTCTTATTGTTGTTGTTATTATTGTATTGTTTTTCTTACAAAGTTACAGAATTTTACATATTGTTCAATTAAATTTAGTTAGTTTCCTACAATGCAAACACAATAGAAACCTTTGCACAATGTTAATTTGAATGCTTCTGTGATATGGAGCAAACTTCACTGTATTATGCCCAATAGCATATTAAGGTGTCTAGTGATATTTTGTGGTCCGAGTACTGTGTCCCACTCAAGTTGTCCTGGAACTGTAAAATGCAGTCATCAATGATTTAACCCTTTTATGCCTGATGACCGGTAGATCAGTCATAAATTTCAAAATATATATAACAATAATATAGAAATTATGTGCACATTTATCTTGCACCAAATTCTTGCGTAACCCTGTCCATGGTGAAGAAGAGATTCCTTAAAGAGCAGCGAGAAGGTTAAGAGTGTACTAGTGCTACGTGTATTATTACCTGTATTATTACTTGCATTATTATGTGCATTATTACCCTGGTCATTGGATCAATCTGCGCTCATTTTCCTTCTCAACTCCCTGGGGAGTATTCAACAATAATTCTTGCTTCCTTTGGCAACTAATTAGAATAAGATGGTGTAATATTATAAATATATGGTGAGATTGGCCTCAATGGATGTATATTAAATATCATACTTTTGTCATTCACGTAGGAATTTGCATAGCCCTGTGGATATTTGTCTCACTCTCAATTCTTATCAAACAAATGACGATCAGACTAAACATGATTGTACAAGCGTAGATACTTAACTGTAATGCTTCATGCTGGTTGTAACAACAAGAGAAAGCTGTGATGGATTAATGGTTTAATAGGAGCTTTGGACAGGTAATAAATCCTTGATTCTAACAGGCTCAGGCTGATAGTAAAATGCCTTAAGGCTAAAACACAGAAATCAAACCCTCAGGTTTTAATAGTCAAATTATTAATGTTTAAGTGTTTGATGTCAAATTTAACTAACTATAACATTAATTGATTTTGTAATCTTATTTTTGAGTTGTTGTAATACTTATCATATTAATATTACCTCATAATTACATCAACAACAACAACAACGAAATGACAAACTATTAATATCACCGTCAGTTAAATTTGACGTCAAACATAATGTGAAAGTCAAAACTATTCTATTGATAGTATCGCATATAACCTCAAATTACAACAATGAAAAATGATAAAATTTAGTAATGTTATTATTGGTTAAATTTGAATCACAGCAAACACATAACATTATACAATGTTATTACAACATTATATGAATGTTATGTTATATCAGTATCATTGACACAATGTTGTAATAATGTTGTACAATGTTATGTGTTTGCTTGGATTAAGCTTTTGAAATTCAATGGGAGAAACACATGCTATGCATTGAAAATGAATACTACATCATTAATTACAGTCTCAATGTTCATCTGTTTGCAGATTGAAACTCAGAAGTTGAACTTTAAAGAAACCGCCAAAGCCCGCACCAAGCATGGACTGAACGATGAGCCAGGTTCCAGACGAAGTAACAGTGTGACCTCTCAGAGTACGACTGATGAAAATCAGTGACCAAAACTACACAACTACATGATAACTATGTCTCTATCCTCCATCTCCATTGCCTTGAAGAAGACACTGAAATACAAGGGAGGTCATTCATGCAGGAGAGGAGAACGCTCTTCAAGGGAGATAACTCTTTCCATCAATCCATGTAATTTGAGAAGAGTATTTATTATAGGTATCAGTGATAATTCTGTACGTAGAATATATGATTAGTATCCCAGATACATTTCTTTCATAGTAAATTAATTACAATTCCATTTGTAAAATCGTGCTCAGCATTATGTATGTGTGATCAAAGTCTTTTACGATTGATACATGTTCTCAATGACTTTAGATTACCTTGAGTCATCTGTGTGAGTCATCCATGCAAAAACTGATGCAAATTAGTTTTGAATGTGTTAATTTTAGTGAGTACCGTATTTGGATAATGTTGTGAATTCATGATCGTACAGTAACCACAGAAATGTATATTATTCGTTGAAAATAATGCTTTGAATATGTTAACATTTTTAAAAAGTGCTATATGTTGTTTCCGATTTGAAATGCTACCATAATATCTGCCTTTGAGATGCCTGATTTGACGACCCACTTTCCGCGTGTGGGCGCTTCAGTTACATCATATGTATATGGCGATGAATAGATTAATGCATGCAAAGTGCTGCCACCTGATGGAGGTGTCTGCAAGGAACCAATTCCTGAACCCTGTCTCTGTGTTATCCATGTAACATCAGCCTTCAATAACTACGTAGACATATGTATACATACAGGAACGTGACCGTAATCAAAACTCTGTAGTAGCAGTGTAATGCATACACTTATATATGTGTGTGTGTGGTCTGTGTGTGTATATATATATATATATATATATATAAACTTGTCAAAGGAATACAAGTAATACAACAATGTTGTATTCATTCATATACAGATTCAAGCATCTACGTTGGATTTTGTTACTGTAGCACTCTGACATCAGTTACTTGCTTGAAATATAGATCTGAAAGTTTAGATGGGAATAATACGAACAAATTGTAATATGCATGAAGCTAGCTTTCTCTTGAGATACTTTAGAATGGCAATTGCTTGAAATATATATTTGAAAATTGTGGATTGGAATAAAAAGAAAAATGATTGCAATGTGCGTGAAGCAAGCTTACTATTGAGATACTATAGAATGGCAATTGCATGTACATAGTATTTGATATTTAAAAAAAATCAATGGATCTCAAGCTTTTCACAAAAATCCACGCATGCATGTTCACACCAGTCGCCTCCTGTAAGTTATTACGTGCTTCGTTTGCACTATAAACAGAGTGTCGTTGTCCACTCGTGTTTTGATAATTACACATCATTATACATCATTTGAAGAAACACTTGGCAGTTTTTATATTGTCTACATCTTCTGGGATATGTGGTGTGCTTTCCATTCTTTAAACAGTAATCCCATAATCCCATCCATTAGGTTATTAAATATCAGTTGTTATAATTATTATATAATCAACACGGACTAGTATACATATATTATAAAACTGTATATCTTTCATTGTCCCCTAAAACAATATACATCTGCCCTTGGAGTTTTCCGTCAGCTTAATAATAATAATAATAATAATAATGTATCATTCATCACAAAGATGTTCTGTGCACATTGACCAATTGTAAGGATGTCACACATATATCAGTTGAATTGACTTGAATTCGGACCAAGAAAAAGGCTCAAGCATATTATACTCAGCCCTTTTTGCAGCTAAATTTGTTTCCAAAATATGTGATTCATTTAACATGATTTCATATCAATGGCTGGCCTGATCATAACTATCACAAAAGAAATTTCAAACATATTCTAAAATGAATTCTCACCATGAAAATAGTTTTTTTTCTGTTATAATTTCAATGAACTGTGATTTGACTACTATGGAATCCAAGGGCAGACTTTATTATTATTATTTGTCTCAAATTACGTTAGGGTTTTGTCCCATCTCACCACATTCATGTATTTATTCCAGTAAATATACAGTAGGTCTTAACCAATAGTTAGCACCTGTTACATCACATGACACAGACAGTTTTAGTCATGGTATTTGTCAGTTCACCATGTTTATTTTTTGTTTGTTATCAGTCATTTATATTGTACACTTTTATGTACAAATATTTCGACAAGTTTGTAATTCTCAATATTACATGATTTACCCCTAATTTTAAGAATTGCTTGTCTCTGTTTTCTCTCTGTGAAGGCTTTGTATTGCTAATCATATATGGTAATGGAGGTAACACTAAATAAACACATAGAATCTGATGTGTATGTATGTGTACATTCTGGGTCGTATACTTGTTTCTCTTTAGCAATATACAAATATTTTACAGGTGCTTCTTTCATTCTGCACTATTATGCATCAAAATAACATAACACAATTGCATGTGTACCTCTTACCTTGATATTAAATGTATTTTACGTTAAACTGCAAGGATAATTTTATTATGTTGGTAAATTAATTAAGTTTTATCTATATTTACTGCGGTAATTTGTATTATTTAAAATACTTCAATATTACAATTGATTTTGGTAAAGTAATTGATCTAATTTCTTTATAGTCTGTATTATGTAAAATGCTACAAATTTACCTCATTTTAAGTGTTTTCCATCAATGAATTTTATACAAGTAGTATTAGTATTATTTCATCTAGTATCAAGTGCTATGAGAACTTGTTTTCTTCTCTCAATCTCCGTTTAATCTGCCTCATCAATTTATACAATATTTCTTTTGCCATTATTATTATAAGATATTCACCTTTTATTCCTAATCATTTTATTCATAATTTTTTTCTTTTAATAGGGGTGTCATATTTTCTCTGTTAATCCTTTTTTATATCAATTTGTTAGTTCTGTATAAAAAACACAAAAAAACCCATACTCTTCCTCAAGTTTTTAATATAAATTTACATATCTGTATTTAACCAGGGTTGATCCTGATTTGTAAGAAGTTTGTGTTAACATGTATACTTCATTGCTGTCATGGTATATATCCAGCCTTGTTAAATCTTTCGAGTAAAATGTTCTTGCAAAGTTTCCAGCTCGCTCTGAAATCCTGGATGTTGGCTGGTAGTTGTCCTGTTGCTTTTAGTGCAGTAATTAATGAAGCTGTGATCTTTTATATGAGTTGTTGTTATCTACATGTATCTTAAATGTGATGTACATTTAAAAAAAATAAATCTCTTTGTAAATTTACTATTTCACATTTTAAAAGTAATTATTCTGGCTTGTTAATAATTAAGATACTTGTCAGTAAAGTTCTTAATTAATTTGTTAATGTAATTCAGAAAACGTATGAAATAATATTTTGTTATTATTTGTGATGACCGCATATTGAAATTACATGTAATCGTACTTTTAAGATAATGTAGTAGAAAATTTAATTCAATTTTTGTAGGATTAAGATAAAATTAAATTTCATGACCTTGTAGTACAGAAATGATGAATTAAGAAGGATTATAGTGGCACCTGTAGTCCATCTAAGCCTTAAAATGTCAGATTCTCTGAATGTTGTCATATCCTCCACTGTCTCTGTATGGTCGGTGTAACACCAGATGTATACTTTCAGTGCCCTCTTATCTAGGCGCAACTGTATCTCAGCTGACCAATAAACATACATCTTGTGGCTGAATTTGACCTTTTGATCATTAAATGACCATATACGAATCTGGAATTCATCTGAAAACGAATGTTCTGAGACTCAACCTTCTGCGTGGTATTCTGTTATAGAGAAGGGTAGAACTCCCAAGGTATATATGCATGACTAATGGAGTAGTCGAGCGGAGGTATATCACGTGACATTGGCACGATGTTATGTCCCCTACTTGCACTAAACGCCATCTAGAAGCTTGACAATTTAAATCTAGAAGTATGGATACTCAATATATAAAATCTCGTTTCTGATATGTATTTGGTAACTATACTGTCACTGGATAGAATTTCCCACCAGAATATCACAAGAATATCACACTGAAGTTAATACAAGTTGAATATTGATCCTCGCACTTGGTGGTACTTAATTCCGTTTAGCCCAAAGATTACGAGGATGGCAGATATTGTACTTGAACACATCACACTGACTGCGAGCCGACAAGTTCTTGCATTACCATATTAATGTTGAGCACATAGGACGGGAACGAGAACTATCTTGCAATGACAGACTAGGATTGAAACACCGACCCACCGCTCTGTCTGAAGGTAGTTTTCTTACCTTTGGGAACATTACGTTCGATCGAACCACAGCTACAGATGTCGCAAATTATTTACGATTGCTTTGAGAATTAACAACGGAAAGAGTTGGTTGATAATTTATTACTTCGTGAAGACGTTGGAAGTAACAACAACTTGATGTTTCCAGTATGCAACATGAGCAGCTTGTATTGGATTAATATACATAGTCCAGACCTTCGGCTTCGTTTCACGAAAGTGTTGTAGCGAAAGTCTTGGCGTAGTTCCAGGTTTACGTCATTTCCTGTTATAGAAGCGTGGGGGTTATAACGCACACCCTGATTTATGCCCGGACATTAATGTGCTCCTTTCGTGAAACGCATAACCAGGAACCTAGACGACTCCATTCGTCATTGCGCTATGTTAATATAATCCTATGTTATTGGATTATACACAGTGCAACGTTTAAAAAGACCTTGTTAGAGAACTATTCCTTATAATCATAACATACAGTAAAAGCCTAAGATATTATAAAGTCTAGTCTTCAGGATACCTTTAAAGACGTTGGGGAATTTAGCTTGGGCTTCAACACTAGTGACCACTTCTGTGGCGATAGTTCGGCCAATGACAAACACACACATATACATTGTAAACAAGATTATATTGGTTAATGGACATAGTTTATGTTAGGAAAAAAATTAAGATCTATAACGACCATTCTCCATTATTATAGCGGATAGCAGTAGCATAATTGGGACGAAAGACCTTTATTTGTCTAAAGAATACTGTATTGCCTCTAAAATAATGTATGGTTTGTGATCGGTATACCAATGGAAATATACATGTTAGCGATACTGTATCCCTTCCATCTGAAATAACCATGCTAACCCATTTGATAAGTTACCAGTGGAAATATACCTGTTAGGACTACTACATGCCTACAATTGGAAACATGGACGTTAGCGGTACTGCATACCTATAATTAGAAACATGGACGTTAGCGGTACCGCATACCTATAATTGGAAACATGTACGTTAGCGGTACTGCATTCCTACAATTGGAAACATGTACGTTAGCGCTACTGCATACCCATTATTGGAAATAAGTATGAGCGATACTGCATACCTATACGTACATGTCAGAGCTACGGCAAACCTACGAATGGAAGCATACTTCTTAGCGCTATTGCATCCCACACATAGCAAACATACACGACACGGTACTGTACCCATCATTGGAAATATACACGTTAGCGCTACTGCATACTGTAAATCAGGAGATTAATGCGTCACTAATTTAATGCGACGTCAAGCTTTTAGACATAAATGCGACAACAATTAAATGCGATCGACCATGTTTTTCCCCGGACCTACCTTTCATTATTTTACATAATGCGTAGGAATTGAATGCGGCCATACGCCAATCGCATCTTTCGCATTAATATCCTGCTCGCATTAATTTCCTGATTTACAGTACCTATTATCAGAAATATACATATTTGCGCTATTGCATCCCACACCTTGGAAATATACACGATAGCGGTACTGTACCTATCATTGGAAGATACACGTTAGCGCTACTTTACATACCATTGAAGGTATACGTCTTAAGTGCTATTGCATTGGAAGCATAGCATTACTGTAAACATACATGTTAGCGCAATATGTATATCAGTACCTACAATTGAACATATACGCGTTAGCGCTACTTCAATGATAACATACATATTTTATAGTACCACATTTTATATGGGAGTTGAGACGTTAATCCAATATTTGTCTGTGTATTAGCGCTACTGTGCCTACGATTGGAAGCGTGTAATACTTGTTGCATCAAGGCAATAATAGTCCATGGTCAATTGAAACAACCAATTGATGATGACATTAAATGGGCCCTAATCAATCTGAGGGCATAAATTGTACAATCCGTAATTTTAGGGGCATCAATGAGATGTTTTTCATGTTGAAGACAACCGGAAATCCACCCAAAAGAGTCGTGCATGTGCCTAATCCAGCAAGGAGACCTTAATCGCGATGTTCATCAACTGTTGGGAGTTTAATGGTGACAGACTTCCGCTTCCCTCTGTTGAATTCAAGTTTTCCGACCCCCGTTGGAAGATGCTCATTCATCAAGTCCCTGTTAGCGTCTCGCAACCTATTTAGGATAGGCATATCCGCAGTAAATCGTACGGAACTGCGCCTGCGCATAACGATGTTTTCTGGGACTGTTCTAATCACTTCCGGTCTGGGGTCATGGCTCAAAGCCCTGGCGACAGCCGGAGAGATCGGTTGCCGTTCTACTTGCCTCGTCTTTTGCAGGGTGCGCAGTTCTACAACTTGGTTGTCGACAATGAATGTCCATATCTGAGATTTCCTGTCCTTGACCTTGGAATCCTTTCTGTAGAAACGCTTCCGGTCCGCAAGGATGACGTGGCCACTCTTGACATCTCTCACCACACTGCCCTTGAACGCCTCCCACTGAGTTTTTTCTTTGTAGGACTTCAGGAGCACTTCGTCTGAGGGATACCTGGAAAAGGATATCGAAACTATTATAGCACAAGTAACCGTGGTCGGTGTCCGATACGATTCAAATCAAGATCTCAACAGCACCATTTGGCATTCATCTCGTCTGCTTTTCGCGAACTGTTGAGATAAGCATTAGGGTGCTAATACATAGTTAGCAAAGAATAGCATTAATGGTAATTAATAAGGAGTCGTTCCTGGTTCCTTGTCGCAAAGACACTGTTATGGTACTGTGATTGTAGACTGGTAACTGTATATTAGAATGTTTGTTGTGGATTGGATTTCCAGATGAAGAGCGCTACGTCATTAAACGATAAGGTAAAACATTTTAATCAGAATTTCAGTGTATCTTGTCTGAACAGGCCCGGGGATTACGACACTTCTTGAGTACGAGTTCATGCATTTGAGAGCTAAAAATGTATATGGGGATTTGTGAAGAACATTGAGTTGAATATTGAGTTGGTAATATCGGGGCCAGAATTCAGCAAAGGTCAAAGGAACAAAGACTCACAGCGCTTCGTCAGATCTTGTTACTAGAGAGTAGCGAAAATTGTCATCCCAATTTTATATAGTATTTTGTCATAAATATGCCTATGACATGCATTTTCACTATTTGTGTAGCACGTGTGTTCGTGACGGTGAACTCACTTCTCTTTGTGAGCCTGGTTCTTGGTATACTCCAATGCTGAAGGCGAGGCGTTCTCGTGGAAGTGGTTTCTCCTGATTCTCAACATTCGAGCACCACCACTCACCAACATGAACGAACTGTTACCATGGCGATGATACGGGTTTAACACACAGGACAAATCCTAAATATTCACAAAAAATGTTAAACATTATTTACAGCAGATATAAATAGGTTTATTTGATTTACATTTATCTACGTTCTAGAACGTACGAAATAGTTTTACATGAAATGTTTTCATACTTGTGTCGTCGAATTATGATTTGTCTTCTGGTATAGACATGTTCATACGAATAGGCTTACTATCAAATATTTGTTTTATCTAAACAGGTTCTCAGACGTTTACCACATTCAAGTAAACCGCTGTATGTAACACTCAAATTACAGACTGAGTCACTTTGTATTCAAACAGTGTAGTAGATAATGGGAATACCTTCAATATAATTGGGACAATAATAATTTTCCCCCTTTGGTGTTTTATTTGGGATTGGGCAGAACAATTTGAATCTTCTTGAGGTGCACGTGTATGTGAATGTTGGATGTGTGCATGTGGGGATGGGTGTGTGATTTTAATACATTTGGGTGTTTGATGGAACGGTGATAATGAAAAACCGGCCTTCCCCGGCAAATTATCATTATAGAGAGTAAACAGCCTTGTAATAGTGCTAGGATGGGACGGATGGTAGCGCAGTGGTAAAACGTTGGACTTCGGAGCCAAAGGTTCCAGGTTCAAATCCCGCCCCGGGAGCCCAACATCAATGTTCGCAAAAGTTACGTTTCTGATGCGATATTGATAGGAGGCTCGCAGGTTTACTGTAACATTCTGCGCTTTCAGCGTTTCCTCCTGCCCTAAACTGACAAATCGTGATATAAGTGAAATAATCTTGAAAGCGACTCTAAACCCCAATTACAAAGAAAAAACTAAAGTAATTGTGCTAGGGTTTACTTACGAAGATATCATTAGAGCTAATGACAGCCACGTGTAGGAAGACGAGGTCAGTGGTCGCCTGTTTGAGCCTCTCTCTCATATACATCGTCAGGGTCATGTGACCTCGCACTGCAATCATGGCCTGTTTTTGCTCCTCCTTCTCGATCTCCTCAATGAACGCCTTCTGACGCTGCAGAAACAACGACGCAAGCAATGTGTGTAACACGTGGAACACGAACTATACCACATGGTGGAACCCGTTGGTGTACACATGGTATACGAACTATACCTCTCTGTTATATACGAACTATACCCCGTTGGAACCTTCGCGGTTTTATCTGTGGGAAGTATCTTCGCGTTTGCGGACGTTTCCTTAAAGATCTTGGCGGAAGAACAGACCTAGAGATTAAACAACTTTGTGAATACAATTTCATGCTCAATCCAAAGTTTTGTTCACAAATCCCCATATAATACTTGAGCTTGAGGATGAAATTGTACTCACACAGTTTCGTAATCTCGGGACATTGTGCCTCTGCTCGTGTTAACACTGTTTTGTAGACCGATACTGACGTCACAATAAAAATATAGAATACTCTCCCACAACTAATCCGCCAAAGGTCCCAACGGTTCCATAAAGCAGTGTAATAGCTATACTGGGTTCAACACACAATGACAATGCTAGTCTTTGTCAGATGTTGGAGGCATTCCCACAAAACAATTATATATAATTATTCATTTTTTAAAAAGAAGAAATTCTAAAAATAGATCTTCCAACGTCTTTGACAATACCAGCATAATTAGAAGTAGGCATATTACATGTACAGTTAACGTTTTGATTAAAACATTTTTTGAGCCCAATTCAAAATATACTACAGCCACCTGCTATATATCTGTCTGCTAACAACTATTATTTTCAGTTAACGTAATTTAATCCACAATAATACATCAAACCAGGGAAGATCTACTTCACACAGCGTGTATTACCTTGCCTGTGTTGATGTAATCCAAGCCGAGGGATCCTAGAAGCTTCTCTTTGGTGGATGCGTTAGATGTCACCCTGGATGGTCTTCGTTCTTTGCTTCCATTGTCTGTGCAAACACCGTAGTTTAATGGTAATAATAACATTACCACAACGTCTTTCTAAATACCAACGGCAAACCCAGCTATGATAATTGCATGTAATAGAAGACGATATCAATGTGGATATTACAAATGAGTACGTCTAAATCACGAAAATTACTGCTTCAAATACTATCATTGGATACAAGCTTGGCCGGGCGGGTGGTAGCGAAGTAGCGCAGTTGGACTTCGGAGCCAAAGGTTCCAGGTTCAAATCCCGCCCCAGGAGCCTGGCATCAGTGTTCGCGAAAGTTACCTTTCTGACACGATATTGATATGATGCGCTGTCTGTAGAGTGGCAATGCAGTTATCATCCTTGGTCTTGTCAGTACCA
>JAUTBT010017869.1:0-21860 GCA_032361225.1 Lepetodrilus schrolli
ACACACGTACATAATATACATAACATTGATACTACAGCACATCATACACTACACACTTACATAATATACATAACATTGATACTACAGCACACCATACACTACACACTTACATAATATACATAACATTGAAACTACAGCACACCATACACTACACACTTACATAATATACATAACATTGAAACTACAGCACACCATACACTACACACGTACATAATATACATAACATTGATACTACAGCACATCATACACTACACACTTACATAATATACATAACATTTAACATTGAAACTACAGCACACATCACGTGTATTTGTTTTGGGAAATAATTTCATGAAACGAACCAATTCATCCTTACATAGATGTGAATATTTTATGTAATTGTTACTGTTTTATATGTATTCTACTGGTGTGTATTTATGGCAAGCCCCATCTGTGTGGTAATCAGACCCTCTGTATTCATTCTGTGTACATATCTTGCCAGTGTGGTGAAGTATGATTTCATATACAAGTCCCATGTGTTGCCAATGAATAATATTCTACAGAGGATAGCTGAAATGTTTATGCGCAGAATATGACTAGCATTATGTTCCTCAGGTGAAAATTGATTTTTATTATCATTTATATTCCAGTCCAAATTAATTATGAATATGTCTTCATGTAGATAGCGATAACAGCAATGATCAAAAGTACAAATATTCTTTTTGTGGAGCCTGATATAAGATCTCATGACTGTCTTTGTCCAGTTCAATGTTTATCACATGACAGCTGTTTGGCTTTCACGCAAGGATTCCTGTTTCTATGCAATTGTCCACGGTTATCTGGCCCCGAGATTACGAAACATATTTGAGTACAATTTCATGCTCAACTCAAGGTTTTATTCACAAATCCCAATGTACAATTTGAGTTTGAGCATGAAATCGTACTCGAGAAGTTACGTAATCTCGGGGCCTGAGTTGTTTCATCTCAGAACATCCTACCAGCATGGACAGAGAGAAAAAGATACAGAGAGACTATACTGTGACTAGAGACTATACTGTGTTAACTGCAGTTTTTCAATCACACCACACCAAGTGCAATCACACCACATACAAAAGATAATGAAGGTGAAACTGTTAGTGAAACTGGCCATGAAATATGTCAACAAATTGATTGTATGCGTCTAAATGAAATTTCAGTTCTAAAATATCTAGGTTAATAATGCTGTTACCTCGTCTAAATGAAATCAAATGTAGTTGGACAATAAGTTGAGCTCTGAAATTCCAGTTCTTCTAATGCTGATACAGTTTGTCAGTTTTAACCATCTTCTGCTGGTGGCAACCTCAGATGCCTTATATTGAAGTAATGTCTGCCTTAACATGGGGATCAAGTAATGTCTTGTTGCACTAACCTCCAGCCTGCTGGTCTGTACTTGATGAAATGATGGCACTGACGGGTGCCCAGAAATATGGTAGTTATTAGGGAAGGATGTGGAGGTGTGCCCAGATTTATTTAAGCCCAAATTATCAGCTCTGGCCTCTTTCATGAAATTCAAGCTTAATGGCTGTATGACTATGTTGTGTGACTCTACTACTAATTGTTGGGTCAATTCTCTACACTCGTCACGTATGGGTGAAAGATTCCCGCTGTGACGTAAAAGAATAATTCAGTCACTCACTCAACACTGATTATTAATATATTGTATGTAATGATCTATATTACATTACTGTGTGTCTGTGAAGGACTGAGATTTCTCAATCTGAGAACAGTGTTGTCACTGCAGTGTACATGGGTACAATCAGGTACTAACAGTACATGGGTACAATCGGGTACTAACAGTACATGGGTACAATCGGGCATTATCAGTACATGGGTACTGTAAGGTACTAACAGTACATGGCTACTGTCAGGTACTGACAGTACATGGGTACAACCTGACTACCCAAGGTACTGTTAGTACCTGACTGTACCCATGTACTGTTAATACCTGACTACCCATGTACTGTTAAAACCTGACTGTACCCATGTACTGTTAGTACCTGACTGTACCCATGTACTGTTAAAACCTGACTGTACCCATGTACTGTTAGTACCTGACTGTACCCATGTACTGTTAGTACCTGACTGTACCCATGTACTGTTTAAACCTGACTGTACCCATGTACTGTTAGTACCTGACTGTACCCATGTACTGTTAAAACCTGAATGTGTTTTTAATCAAATTGCAAATCTGTCAATTATATATGTAAATAGCACATTCCATTTTTTTTATCGTAGAATGTGATAACACCATTGCATATCTTCCTGAGTACCAGTAGTTGTATATCCTACATTTATCTATCAAAATCTTAGCAAAAATCACCAATTACAGAATATACAAATGCTTCCATGTAATCACAGTAGGCTCATGCTCAGTGCACACTGGGTGAAAATCTTCCAATTGGGCTTAGCTGCGATATATTTGTTATCACAAAAAGTATTGCTTCAAAATGTGTGGATATTATCTCTGATTGGTTATCCAGGTTGAAACAATTGTAAGCTAACTTTCTTATGACAATCAAATATAACATGTTAATGGAAATTAATATTAATTTCTTGTCCTCTTCATAATAACTGCCGCTGTGATGTAAAACAATAATTCACTCACTCATAATAACCATTGGTGTGTTTCCACAGTGTGGTCCTGCTAGTTGGCTGTGATTTATTTCTATATATATTGGGAATTAAAGCTGATTTGACTTTTTTTCCCTAGTGAAAATACTTGAACTTTCTCCATGTGCGTTAGATGTTCTATTAATAGGCAGTCTCTTCTTTCAGATTAGTAAAACATGTACCAAGATTGAATTAGAAATAAATTACATGTTTTTTCTTAAATGAAAAAACGCAAATAGCTTTAATGTTGGATTGTGAAACACCAAGTTAAGGATTTTTCTGAGTTGTGCTACACCATGATGGATGTAAGGATGTAAGCTTATATGGTCGTAATTTAGGTCATTTTGAATGTCTGTATGATAAATGTTTTGTTGATATTGACATGTCAGTGGATGTATATGGGGATCCACAGGAAAGTCATTGTCGTGTACCACCCTGCCCTGTCAGCACACACACACACACACACACACACACACACACACACACACACACACACATACACACACATGCACACGCACAAACACAATTACACATACACAAAGACATACAGACATACACACACAAACACTCGCACACACATCCACACACACATGCACACACATGCACACACACACACAGACACACACACATGTACACAGACACATACACACACATGCACACACACAATTACACATACACAAAGACATACATACATACACACAAACACTCATACACACACATCCACACACACATGGACTCACACATGCACATAGACACACACACACACACATCCACACACACACATGGACATACACATGCACATAGACACACACACACACACACACACACACACACACACACACACACACACAGACAGAGGATCTGGTATAATGGGAGATGTTCATTATATTTTTCATTATTACCAAATGCCTTACGGTAGACTTTGATTCTTAGAACTTTGTGTTTAGTTTACAAGGGTCAGATCACATAATGAAATTGTTTACATTCCAAATTGTTGTTAATAGACAAAGCACATCTTGCTATTGATCATCAATATATTCATTTGTGATGAAATAAGTGTATTTATCAGTTCATTTGTACATTCATGTACATTAGTCTTAATCGTTGCTTATTGGTGAAAGATTCCCGCAGCGACTTCGAGCAGTATGTCACTCACAAGGGTTTTACTGACACCGGTAAACTTGATTTAGACATTTTAAGATATCTTCGTAGAGGTGAACTATTTAACATCTGTGATACATGGGAATGTCAGAGTGATGCCAAATACTGGGGCTTTTATGGGAATATTTCAGATAGTGACGATTGATTGGGGAGTCACGAGTCACGTTGCCTTCATGTTGTATGGACATTCACATACCTGTATTGTATGCAATAGGACTTGGTGTACCTAACAATAATGTCGTTGGGGAGAATATTGTTATTGTGTCGTGTGAAAGTGTAAATATTTCTGTCATTCTGTTTGTTATACTTACATTTGTACATTTTACCTGTGGAGGGGTTATTTTCATCATAAGAGATTCATATTTTAATAAACTGAATATGTTGAATGAATCCTGATGTCTTTTTCGTCCCTGAATGATAATAGTTTACATACTAGTATTGCAGTCATCAAGCAGCCATCAAATGTGGGTATACATGGATAAATCCAACACACTCCAGACAACGCTAGAAGAATCTGAATACATGACACGATTCTATTTGTTGGTTGGTTGATTTGGGGTTTAAAGCCACTTTCAACATTTGTTCACTCACTTCATGGCTTGAATGCATATGTACTGTTTGTACTAGTCTGGATTTCCACCAGTCTTTATAGTGCTAGCTCACTTGGAGGTATATAATGCTGCATTTTTTGGTATGACACGACCGGGGATCAAACCCGTGACATGGCTTTGTAAGATGTCATGATCCTTGCCAGATGTCTTTGTAAAATGTCATGGTCCTTGGCAGATGTATTTGTAAAATGTCATGATCTTCGCCAGATATCCTTGTAAAATGTCATGGTCTTTGGCAGATGTGTTTGTAAAATGTCATGGTCCTTGGCAGATGTCTTTGTAAGATGTCATGATTCTTGCCAGGTGTCTTTATAAGATGTCATGGTCCTTGTCAGATGTCCTTGTAAGATGCCATGCCATGGTCCTATGCCCTTGCTATGGCATGGTCTCCAGCGCTAATCTATGGTCATGCAAAGCTGACACTTTATTTGGCAGGATTGTTTTCTGACGTCTGCCTGACCATTAGCCGTGGTAAAATAGCTGCAATGTGGTCAGACGGGAAATGTCAGAGGAAGCGCGGACTAGACGGCGTCTAGCTGTTGTTAGACTATTGTCTGCCACATCCGTGACACCAGGTCGCCCGACACCAGGTCGCCCTCTTTAATAAACACAAAATAATTTAGTGACAGTCGTTTAACAGGCGCTATGACCACTGGGCAAGTAATCTTCAGACCATTAGGACCAATCCTAGCGTATCCTAGTGTATACGTCATTTTATACATGTATTTTGTTTGTGAACATAATATGTTTCACCACGTCAACACAAAAACATTACACTTACATGTATATTTCTTGTACTCAAGAGTCGTATCTTAGCACATAAAGTATTAAAGAACATTAAAATGTATTTCATAGAATGCATTCCCCAGTTTTGGACGTTCGTAGATTCGGCGTGCTTCCTTTGCGTGTTGCCATCTGTTTATCTACACAGTGGCTCCCTTGCGCTGTGGAATCAATTTTCAAGACGTCTAACATTGGAATGAGAAGAATATTAGCTATCTGCATGACATAAGTCATCGGTGCAGCCTGCGGGGACCACGCTGGCAATAGCTCGTCCATATTCATAGTTTTGACTCGACTGGTCTACAGATTGACGTTACGTTTGACATAGAATAATACACACATGTGGCAGTATGCACTGTTAACTATACAGTTAGGACATGTTTCATTTAAAGTCTATATCAGCCCTGACGTCCCAGAAATGACACGAATAATTTCACTTATCTCTTAATGCCCCATAAATTTGAAATTGCAAAATAATTTAGTTTATGCTATTCGGAGTTCAAATTGCACACAATGTGGTGCTGGCATTAAAAGATGAACTGGTAAACCGTGAATAACGTTGGTAGAAGCGATCAGAAGTCTCCAGAGTTCCATGTCGTCACACGGGAATGAGAGAGCAGTGATATCACCTCGGACCGCACGGTGCGCATATAAAGAGGCGACAAGTGAATGATTACACACCACGGGAGGCAGCATAAAACAATAGCGAGCGATTTCACACGCTGGGGCCAATTATTGGTTGTCGGTATTCCTGTCACACAGACGGAAGCAACTAGTTGTTGCTCAGCTTTAGGTGCGCTAGTTCATCCTGGACCCTGTTACACAAAAACCTCGTAACTAGGTGTATGAAATATGTTTTAACGATGTCTTACAAACTTATGACACCCTAGACATGGGCTAGTCCAGTTTGCTACAGCCGCATAGTGACGGCATCCTAACTCTCTACTTGGCACAACTACTTATTGCAGTTTAAATCAAGATAAAAAGCAATTGCAATGCATTTAGTAGTCTATCGATGCGCGGATTCAATCAATATATCTCGTGCATCTCAAACAAGCCGCAGAAGCTGAGGTTACGTACAAGTCTAACTCCTATAGGCCTATACCAGAGGAGAGACTAGATCCACTCCTGACAGGCTAACGTTTGTAATACGTCGAGTGTAGAAGCTCCCACACCGACATAAGGAAGCCGTGTTTATATGCAGGATCAGAAGATGGCAAACATACTGGGTACAGCAATCAGCATCGGTTACAGATCAGTGGCATCAGGGACCGGACGCTAATTACCGACTCTGATGATAATGGCGACATAATCAAGCCAGCTCTCACCTCGGGGACGTGGCAACATTCCCTCCAGTTATTCCGTTGTATTCCGTGACCGAGTGCGCAAGACATTTTAGCCCAATACATATTCATGCAGACATTTAACCGTGGTCAATCTGCACAGCTGTCAGAACGTATCTGCGTAACAGTAAACATTCACAGATATGTTCTGCTTAAATTGCACAATCCTCATAGGTTCCAAACATATAACGAGTTTTCTACTAGCAGGAAAAACAACCCGATGAGGACAGCTTCCTTGGAAAATTACTTCCTAATAGTATGAGAGCTGAATATACTAATGTTTTACCACGTCTTTATATTTCCACAACATTACATGTCAATCCATTCGCACTATACTTTACATCGTGCAAAAGTTACTTTGTAAAAACTGTACTACAAGTATACGACACGTGCTATTGCCATGGATATTAACTTGTCTAAGTTATTTGATCAGAGATCCACTGTGAGTGGTGTACGACGGTGACTCCTGGATATGGGACTTCAGATACATGAAGAATTATCTAGACAAATAGGCTGAATAGACCCTAGTAACTGAACTTGTACGCTTAACCTTCACACCTCCCGCAGTTCTTCAGTAGACTGCTCAAGATACGATGTCGTGCATATCACTATCTCGATGGCAAGATCGATGCCTCTGGTATTTTAAATACATACATTTTTTACTATCATGACAGTATGTCGATTGAATTTTTAACAATACAGAACTCGCCTTTGCATCTCCAGTGTTTCTTTTCTGTGTAACAGTGTAAATATATCGTTTAGATCAACGCAGAAAATGCTTGTACATATCAAACACAAAGAAAGTTAATCCAGAGTTGCAAACTGTAATTAAGCAGTATATGCCAAATCAGCTCGACACATTTAAGAGCCTCAATTAGGACAGAAGTGAATAACATTGCGCGATACATTTCTCCTTGTTAATTAACCATTGAAGTACAGTCATGCGGCACTGTTTGTTAGACAAATGACGCTACATTGAAAACAAGTATGAAGTCGATTATTAAGGAAAAGAGTATAAAAAACGTGTATACTTTCGGTAGAGATATCCCGCCAAGAGAACAACTGGACACTTGGCACCCCCCCCCCCCCCCTGCTCGAGAAAGAGGCAACAGCCCATACCAAGTGGTAAATAGAAAAAGATGGTGCTAAGACATCCACAGCTTCCATTCCCCCTTACCACTCATGCGTCCCAAGGTGGGACCAGTCTGCCGAAATCAGCTATGCTGGAAGGCGACTATAAAAACACCAAATTTCAATCAATCAATCGATAGAGACGTTACGTTTCAAGAATAAAGTATACACGTACACAATTAACCGGACTTCTCTTGTCTCAGGTAAGCAATATATTCGTTTTATATATTTAATGGATTGAATGAACATGTTCTGAATAATAGGATGTTATAAATATGCAATTTGTACATAACAGTTTGAAATATAAATAGGTTAAGAAAAAAGCATATAATTGAAGAGTATAATAATCTAGATGTATGGATATACAAATAAGAAAATACTCGTAATTAAGCTTTCAAACATAAGCTTTAAGTATAATAAATGGTACTTGTTAGCGGTGGTCAAATGGTGATGTGAATTCACAGGAACAGTATTCTGAACAGCGTATTCAGGTACCTCCATGATTACAAATATGAATCACATATATGTTTGGTTATACCTACAGCCAAATAGATGCTGTTAGGACATTACAATAAAAATTTGTTGTTGTATTATATATGTTCATATAGATTGCTTATATTAAATTAAAAGCGTAAAGCTAAATAAACTAGCAGAGCGAGCTCATCTATGTCAATCTATTAAATGTTATGTATGTAATACTGTATGGTATACATGTCTAATGTTAGTATTTGTGTGCGCAATTCTAGTATCACGACCAAATTACGATGACCGCTTATTTATATAAACTAATAATATTATCACATATATCCACCAGTAAAACAATAATAATAATATAGCATTACCCTTTAGTAATAATACTATATATATTCTACTGTAATGCGGTAAGGTATCCATAAACATTAAAAATATTATCTATATCCATGTGTGTTGACATCCGCTTTAAACAATGCTCCGTCATGTGTATAATTAGCTACATTTCCCCATAATAGTATTTAACTATAATTGTCCATATTTGTGTATCGTATACTGATCTTGTAATTGTCTTGTATGTTTTATGTGCTGTAGCATTGTGTTGTGTTTTCTGTAAACATTCCGTCTCAAGAATAAAGTATATACGTGCACTATTACCGGACTTCTCTTGTCTCAGACCCAGGCTTCGAGAATCACTAACATCTAGACATAGCAGATGTTAAACTGTTATACCTGATTACAATAATGTTCAAACACTCGGTCTATTTCCTAAGGGATTAAATGGCCAGTATTGTGTGTGCAGAGTTATTGCTACAGGATGCAGATTGTACATTGTAATACGCGTTTGTTGAATTTCTATTCAATCCAGCGATATTTCGGTAAATTATCGGAAACTCTCGTAAATTATCGGACAATATGCAGCATCGCCATTTGCATTACACGGACAAGAAGACATTGAATAGTCTGGTTGAATGGCGGATGATGTAATGGCTTATGTTCCAATTATACACAATAATATTTCCGTTGACTAAGTCGAAGAATAAAAAACAACATGGATTAAATATATACAGCTATAGTAGTATACATCACTGCAGCAACAGTATACTACAGATAATAGTACCAGTATACTACAGATAACAGTAGCAGTATACTACAGATAACAGTACCAGTATACTACATATAATAGTACCAGTATGCTACAGATAATAGTACCAGTATACTACAGATAACAGTACCAGTATACTACACATAACAGTACCAGTATACTACATATAATAGTACCAGTATACTACAGATAATAGTACCAGTATACTACAGATAACAGTACCAGTATACTACACATAACAGTACCAGTATACTACACATAACAGTACCAGTATACTACAGATAACAGTATCAGTATACTACAGATAACAGTACCAGTATACTACATATAATAGTACCAGTATACTACACATAATAGTACCAGTATATTACACATAATAGTATACGAGCATGAATCAGAAAACTAACAGCAGAACTTGCGGAAGGTCGGTCTATGTCTAGTGGATGGTGTTTTGAATGTTCTATCATCGAATGTATACAACGGACACTTTTCCTGTCATTTTTTGTGAAAATAAAAGTTGGCCTCTTTCTGTATGGCATTTATGAGAATAATGCTGTATAATTAATTATAATAGTACTGTAGCATATATTTAGGACAGTTCCCGGTCTAAGTATCTCAACGTCACGTACAACTACTATTGAATGTCACAACATCATCCATTGACAGCCAATTGACCTTTAAAGATTGGCCTATTACTTCAGCATGTCAATCTGTGACGTACAATGAACAATTCCCTGTAATTTGGCAAATTTTGGAAATATTGAAAGAGTTAGTAGATTATTGTTATTTGTACGTGCCAATATTGATGTATGTGTGTTTGATTATACTAGTGCATTGTACTCTACTCATGTGAATATTTTTCTTTCTGAATGCTTATGTTTAAAGCTCAATGTTACGATGTCATTGTTCTCCGTCGTTGTGTCCTCTTGTCATGTTAACAACTCAGGATTATAATTATGTGATTATTTTCATATCTAAGCCTTACAAAGCAGTCCACGACACGTTACATTCTTTAAAGGCAATTCTGATATCTACAATACCCGCTAATGGTACCGGTATCAGTTTGACGAGACATAGCATACCAATGAAACTGGAACTACCTTTCTGATGTCATTCTACCGCATCGTGGCAGGAATTTCTGATTCTGATTGGGTATCGCAGCGGGATATTTCGCCCAGTGTAAGCAATTATGATTACGCCATGACTGTGTAAACCTCTCATGCTGCTGTAGACTCGAGCCATAACATTAAGTACAAGTATACGACGGTAATGTCTAGTAGTACGTGATCACTGCTATATTAGCTGCAGTGTTTGGTACTGGAAGTGACTGTCTAGCGTCACTCCGTGGTACTGGGAGTCACTGTCTAGCGTCACTCCGTCTCTGTGGGGTATACTAGTACAAGCTGGGATCAATCACACATGCACACAAACGTGTGTATTTTTTCTCTCTCCATTATTTCAATGTCTGACATCTGAGTATGATATTGTAAAATCAATTTCCGTTAGAAACTGAGTCTTAGTGTAAACAGGAGTCGCAAAACCTTGGGAAACAGCCATCTGAGAGAGAGAAAAAACACCAAAACAATCCGCTTGAATCCGATATCATAATTCTAGAATTTGTTGACGGATTGAAATTGCAACATTGGATTGTAAATTTAATTGGTATCCGTGGAGACACGATTATTATCTTCCTTTCGTGTAAAATACAACACTGTCTTTTCCATTGATTGTGTCAGACAAGTTATTAACCTATATTACTAAAAATCTTTACATTATGTTCGTATATGTTTTTGTTTAATCAAGGCTAAAAACTAACATTTCGCAAAAATAATTTACCATATCATATGATGTTGGTATTTATATATGAACGTTACTCCTCCAAATGAGTTACACGACATTGTTTATACATATTAAAAAGTAATGTTAAATCGGGAGCAGTCCTGCAAACAAAACATTAACAGCTGATACTTTCTCGATTACTACGAGATCAGTCTTTGTGTATTGTTTATTTTATGTTGTCGTGACCAGATATTGCAAGTGCGTGCATTCTATTGATGACAGTGACAGATGGCAGGGATCAATATTATATTAACTGTCTATCTATTCTATTCTATTCGTTATACGGTGAGAGAGTAGGAGTACGAGTAGTTACTGCTAAATGACACTTATTGTATTTGTCTATTGCTTCGTCGTAAATATTTGATTTATTTTTGTATCCGCAGAAAACTTGCATAGTATAAATAGAGAATCTCACATTCGTGTTCGCATACTACTGAATTTATTAAACGAGTTGCTAAAACTGATATTATGCGAGGCAGAAAGTTACCAAATTGAGGAACTATACTATCGTCCCAAAGAAACTATACCAAACATTTCACAGACTGCAGAGTAAATACTAAAGCAAGTATCAAGTTGAAATAAAGTATATTGTAGAAATCATTGTGTTGTCATACAGTGTACGTAAAAATGCATCATAAAATGTGATAATGTTTTATGCCACATTCACATAAATTCACACGGGGTACAGAATGAACAATTTCAGAGAGTCGACGCGTCAGATCTCCGTGCATCACTGAGGCTCGTCTAATACAAAGAGTATCCCTAAGTGCAGGATGTAGACGATATCTAAAGACACTCGGTTAATAATCTCTACTTATTATTCACTATATGTGATGGATTTCTACTGTGTAATAACGATTCCAAAATTGATTATGTCTTTTTGTGTTTCTCGTGCTTAGGTGAAATGTACACGTTTTCGATTGCTAGCTTTTGCGACGACACAGGGTACTCGGATGGGTTGTCTGTCTGCAGTTTTCAATGGTTTATTGCATTAAAATGACTATATTTAATAATTAGAATAACCCACTCGAAACGAGTGATTACGGAAAATGTGCCCCTCGTGAAATTAATGTTCAAAACTCTTCGCTACACCTAAAGGTCATATTTTCCGTCATCATTGTATCTCGTGTGTTATTCTCTAATTGTTATGCCCTTGGTAACATTGATAAGACAGTATTGAACAAATCAGTTAATTACTTGTATACATTGTATGAATCTGTGGTGATTCACATTTATTTTCCGAGTATTTACCTGCTAACAAAATTTAGACTTACTCTAATCATACTTTTGATAATGTAGTATTTTACACGCGGCTGCAGATATGTATGGTCACAACTCGAATGCAATGCACCTGGACGATATCAAAGATCGTAAGCATCCCCATTACCCCTCTTGCCCCTCATGGAATACCTGCACACGACCGGAGCGAGGAATGTCCGTTTGGTTTGGGACCTCCTCTGTCGGTGAGAATCAGTCGTCAGTGGTTTCTACCCTCACAATGCGACTCCAGCCTGCTAACGCTCGCTGTACTAACACACGCTGGCTTTGCCGGTGGCTGTCTGTAGCTGGGGTCGATACCTCCACTCTCTGTGTTTTAAAGATTCCCAGACTTCAAGCCGGGCTTTCTTTGGGCTCTTGTAATTGGCTTAGCGACTTCACATCTGTGTGTTAACCTGTGGACACGGAAGGACATATTGGAAGACAGACGAAGTCGTAGGACAGAGGTGCGGAGGAATGCTTTAAATAAGTAACGAAGAACTGAAGGACTGAAGAACTGAAGGAGAGATACACAGGGAGACACAGGTCTACAATATTCAAGTAGTTTTCAATGAATGGATTGTAATTCAATTACATAACTGTGCCAAGTGTTTGGAAGTTGTTCCTGGAGCCAGACTTTGTAATACGTGTAGACGCCGTCAGGTGTGGCACAGGCATATCCTCCTCCAGCAACACGTACGTTGATTCGTCCCTGCTTGTACAGTAATTGTATATGTTTATACACTGACGTAATAAACACTTATCTTACATCTTGTTCCACGATGCGGGGTGTAATGCCCGTTGGGATGTACACTATACATCTAGGTAAAGATAAAACTATTTTATAGCTCTGTATCATCTGCTTGTGTGACCTAGTATTTACCCACTTAATCGAGTTATTGCTGTACGTTGAAAAGGGGATCCAGTGTTCACTGCCAGTCAGGACCTACGTTACACATCCAATACGATATACACCGTATTAATGACTTTATGCAAACTGGTTTATGCAGAGCAAAAGTAATTAGATCCGCAGTACGCATGCTCTATGAAGTACGGCCGCGAATGCTTACGATTAGAGAACTGTTTGTGTAGACACGTGTAGGATACGGTTTGTGCAGAAACTAGTATAGAACGGGTTGTGCAGAAACGTGTATCAAATGAGTATAACGTGGTCACGGTCAGAACGTGAAGTTGTGAGAGAGTGAGGATCGTATCTGACGTTTTTCACATATTTTCATATCTGTTATTACTCAGGAATGGGGAAGGATACCTCCAGATATCCGGACTATCATCACTACAAACAGTAGGACATGTTGAACCCGAACAACAGAGGTCAAGAGTACTACTTGTGAAAATTAGTACAATCTTCTATCTATTGTAGAATGTTAGAAATGCTCCGCGAGTGCCATGATGGTATGATTTTTAATTACACGCCGTAGCTTCAGAAGTATCCTGATGAGTGACTCCGATAAAATGGACTGTAATGATAAGTACCCGGATGTGACTATTGCTGAGCAGAGGCCGCTAACGACGGCGAACAGCGTGGGTACCAAGGAGACGGTGGTGTCGCTCAAGCAGCCGGAACGAAAGGGATGTTACCTGTCCAAAGTCCAGGTGGGCATCCTCTGCTCCTTCCTCATTCTTGTGATTGTGATAATAACATTACTGGTTCTGTTCTTCGGGACGGAGTTGGGATGTTTCTGTATTGGTGGTTCCCGGGGCTCGTTGACCGGGTCCGGACGAAGACAGACGGCGTTCAGTCGAATGAGCAATATAACGGACGACACATCCGTTTCCTTACCAAACACTACCACCCCTAATGATCGTCAGTGTGTGTGCTTGAATGGATCTGTAATCGACTCACATAAGACCATTAATACCCAGCATCCACCTAGCAAGCGACCGTCAGACTCCGCTCTGAAACCTTGGCGCCAAATCCGCCTCCCAAGGAACCTTATTCCGCATCATTATGAAGTGCAACTAACAGTAGACCTGACGAACTTCATGTTTCACGGGTCTGTTAACATCAGTGTCAAAGTGGAGAAGGCGACACGTTACGTCATATTCCATCGCAGTTCCATCAGCATCATAGAACAGTCAGTCAGGGTCATCCCAGCCAGACATTACTACCCCTTACGGAAAATCAAGCGGCAGTTCTACGACCAGGAGTTCCAGTTCCACGTGGCTGTGCTGGACGGAGAGCTCCCAACAGGGTCGGAGTACATCATCCAAGTGGCGGATTACCAAGATCAGATAAGAAGCAACCTCAGAGGACTCTACCTCAGCACCTATAAGACCAAAGAGGGGCGCACCAGGTACGTGTCCTGTATATGTGGACGGCTTATTAGCATAGTTGTATCAGCATGCAGATGTATGTTTAATCTTATATAACAGTTCATGGTCTCTCAGTCTTGAAATTCTCTCAATGGAATGGTGTCTTAGCCAGTATCTTCTTGAGAATGTATGGGCGAATACGATATTCTTTGTACCAGAAATTATTGGTGTGACTAACAATTAACGAAACATTCTAGAGAAAAAAACAAATAAATGGTGTTTGAGTTGTGATTGTAATGCTGAGAGAGCTTAAGTGATAAAAGGCGAGCTAGGATTAAAACGAATAAATGACATACAATTAAAACATTTGTT
Organism: Lepetodrilus schrolli; assembly: GCA_032361225.1. Taxonomy (NCBI): domain Eukaryota; kingdom Metazoa; phylum Mollusca; class Gastropoda; order Lepetellida; family Lepetodrilidae; genus Lepetodrilus; species Lepetodrilus schrolli. Next base: position 14,976 of record JAUTBT010017869.1, read on the forward strand.
GACAATAGTAGTCATGACTATGAACTACCATATATATATATATATAGTAGTATATATATATATACTACTACTACTATTGTATTACTCTATCAGATATAAATATATACTATTATTATATTACTCTATCAGATATACATGAAAGCTGTCATGTACCTCTACGTTAAAGTCCACTGTTTTAGATCTCAAAGTATTTGCCAAATATACGAATTCAGTCGCTGTATGCAGTTATACATCAGTATTATTTTTGGATAATTAAAGAATTGCTACCGATCTTCCTAGGTATTGATCGTACATATGCACATACACACACACACACACACACACACACACACACACACACACACACATCCGCAATATGCTACCATTACACTAAATCAACTTCAAGAAATCTACATATTTATCACATGAGTTCAAATTGAATTTACATATACCACACTGAACGCACTGGTGATATTTATGAGTTAAAAGTGCATGAATTTGTCATTTACAAGATAAAACATGTTCGAACCCTAAACTAAGTTTAGGGTGACTTCATATTTATCAGGTCTGCGTTTTACGAAAGGGTCGTATTGTAGTCCGGGCCTAAATCAGGGCTTAGTCCATGCTTTTACTATATATAGCCAGAAGTGACGTAAACTTCGATTTACGCCAGACCTATGGTACGACCCCTTCGTGAAACAGTCCACCTATAGATACAATGAGCCTTTGTCTGAGTGGTCCGTTACGTGTTTGACCCTGCATCAATTACTTGGGTTTAAAAAAAAATGAAATTGATGGTGGTGTGATACATACAAGTACACGCACAAAACATGACTACTGCGAATTTCTTATCTCAGTTGTATACTGCTTTAGTTAAGAATAAATGTCTTGTTTGTTCAAAGTTAATATGACGAGCAAAAGTCTGTTTTGCAGAGTAAGTATCTGAACGTATCCAACATACCAATACTGCATCACGAGCTACTGCAAATATCCATGACATGCATGACACACATTATACATGACGCACACAATATACATGACATACAATATACATGACACACAATATACATGACACACATTATACATGACACACACAATATACATGACACACAATATACATGCACAATATACATGACACACAATATACATGACACACAGGTCTAGGTATGAATACATAATCTCCGCAGACAGAGTATCCAGTATCACTTCGTACCACATACTGACAGTCAGTGCATGGCACTTCATTTAATGTTGTTATGGAGACATGGCACCAGACATATTGAAATAAGACATCTATTTTCGTGGTGATCTTTTTTTTTAAAGGTACGATGCATAATTAAATAATCCAAAAAAGAAACACAAAAAAAACAAAACATTGATGATACAAATCTGCGTAAATAATTTATGAGAAGATATCTACTGTCTAATAACGATTCCATAATCAACCGTGTTGATTACGTCTTTTTGTATTACTCGTTTTCGAATGCTACTTTGCCCTCTCGATAAAGCTGTTTGTCGGCAGTTTTCAATGGTTTATTACATTGAAATGATTATATTGAATAATTAGAATTACCCACTCCATACGAGTGGTTACGGAAAATATCTCCCTCGTGAAATTAATGTTCAAAGTTCCTCGCTGAAGCACGAAACTGTGAACATTAATTTCACTCGTTACATATTTTCCGCAATCACTCGTATCTCGTGGGTTATTCTCTAAATAGGAAATACATGTTACACTCAGGAACTTTAGCAAGTCAATTAAAGCAACGAGAGAAATACATACATACATATCTGTGTATCTTTAGAATGGCAGTGTTAAACTCTACTTCTTAATAAAATAATGACTATAAAAAAATGAGTCGCTATTGTCTCCTAATATTTAGTACCACTAACTAGTTTTGTCAACACTGCTGAATATTTTTGGCATGTCTATTTTTATCGTTCTGTAATATTGCTAACCCTACTGATAACGACAGTGTTACTGTGTTCCATAGATTTCAGCCGTGACATGCACATCGCTGCCAGTGTTATAGATGTCATTGATGTCGTTACGTTAATGCGCTACACTGTACTTTCCGTCACTGTGGTAGAGCGGCCTGTACACAACTGTAGCAGCAATCTACGACTAATTACCATCATACATGTATGCAATCAGGATGTATTACTAATTGAACATTGTGATTAATTAAGCTGAATTGTCTAACTGTTGTTGGATAATATTTCATTTGCGGAATTCTTCACTCAACATGCTACCTACTACACTATCCTAAGTGGATGGGTTTTGGAAGAATTGATTTGGAAACATGCTCAGCCTCAGTCTGAGAGTGTTACCCTTATAAGTACCAGCAAACTGATGTCTAAATATGACACTGAGGTCCTCTGATTGCCAGTGTTGCTACCACTAACAAGATAACCCCCCCCCCCCAACCCCCACATAGTTCGAAACTAACTTCACGCTGGTCCATTTGCTCGGTATTTATTCCACTAAACATCTAGTTCTCATCTGTATCTATTATCTGCTTCTACAGACAACTACCAGTTAACGGCGGACATACGCCAAACTGGTCAACTCCGGTCGCTGCTCGTATGTTACTGGATGTAAATTGCTGTAAATGGGTGCCCCCAGTCCAGTACGACAGCACCGGAAACTAGACTTACTAGCGGTGTGTCTTGAGTGTTATCACTTGTTTGACAGGATGTACTATTGGAGGTGTGACAGATGTCATTTTGGTGGTGTGATTGGTGTGTTACTGGTGATGTTGGGGTAGTATTAGTGGCGTTACTGATGTGCTATTGGTGGTGTGACATAATGTGTACTAGTAATTGGACACATAAAAGATCACATCATTCCTCTTTCTACATCCCGGCCCTCACAATTGCATACACCTAGCACAGATGCCAGAGTACTTCGGATGTAGTCTAGCTATGCTGCGTGACGGAACGGATGTCATATCGGTATTAGAACGAATCATTCCGAGTGATGGTATTTCTTTCTGGGTTACTATGCGGTCGCCGTATTGACAGTTAGATTATATAATTCAATAGCATAACTGATGTTACTGTCTATACTTCACATGTGATTATTATTACTAGTAGACAACCAATGACGGTTGTCTACACTATTGGTAATAGTATTTCTTATTACTATTACGTATTGGCCCACGCGCGCGTGTGTGCCTGCGTGTCTAAGTGTGTGTGTGTGTGTGTGTGTGTGTGTGTGCGGGCGTGTGTGCGTGTACAGTTGACTGTATTGTTTACCTAAAACACACGTGAAATGATCATCTACATGGTACGTCTGATAGTAGCCATTCCCACACAACTGTGGAGAGCCAGTAGAGAGGCCGCTATGTATTGTTAACAAGCTTCTATCGAATCTACTCTGAGATAATTATGTACACAGAGTGCTCCAAATGTCACCAATGCTAGATGTCCTGAGAAAGCGTAGTGCCACACGCGAGTGTCACCGCGATGACGTGGGCACATGGCGAATGAATACAACGTCAGTAACATCAACGTCAGTAACGGGACGTTGTGGCTAAACCGTGATGGAAATACAACGTCATTGTGTCTGATTTCAGAGAGTCAGGGTATACTAAGCCAGCAACCTAACACCAAATACGTCTTATATTTGCAATCTTAGTATTGACTTCGACGTACACCATCTGACCTCCTTGATCATCCCTGAACTGCCCAGTATATGTCCAGACGAAGTCCTGCTCCAAGACATCTCTCACGTGACCATCTCTCTGGGATGGTATAACCAACTTGTCCAGATAATGATGAATCTTCCATTAGATATCGAAATTCTATTGCTTATGAGTCTGAAACCTGTTTGGTATAATTGTGTAAGTGTTCCCATGACTGACGCGGATCCTCACAGACATATCACGTATAGGTAAACACTATATTAATCTATGGGTAGTAGGTATTAGAACTTCTTCATTTGGGATTTGGTCCAAATATTGTGATTCATGATGAATTTGGGGATATATTTGATTATGGTCAAGTTTTCGATAATACTATATAGGCGTATGTCGTAAAGCTCGGTGTAATATTTAACATGAGGTCATACATGCTCTGCAGTCAAACTTCATCTTCATCTTCTACTTCATTGTTCTACAGACTCAGGAATGTACACGATATGTCTGGCGTCTAAATCTGTGCCAAGTTCTGATTGCTTAAAAACCCCAGGGTCAATTAGCATTAACATGCTTAATAGCGCCATTTACACGGTCCTGTCGAGATCTGTGAATGTCTCGCCACAGTAGGGAAAACAGTACAAGCACTGCAATATGTATGAGCAAGTGTTAACATTAGAAGCATATGTCTGTAAGATTTACCACCTCGCGTATTCGGTTAAGGTAAATTCTTGTAGGCTACTTATCGAAATAGTGGAGCCGAATAGTGCACTTTGAGTTAAAAGAATGAAACTTGGCAGATATGTTCGCCACCCCAGTATAAGAAAATATGGATATGGGGGCTAACCGAAACTTTCCCATGATCGCCAAATCCAAGATGGCGACCATACAATTGATTATTTTTGGACATTATTTAACATAACACATATAATTGTTCACAGTACTTTCAAATGTTGTACTAAGGTACAATTCCTTCCTTATGATACTATACAAATAGTGATTCACCTGAAAATTTCCAATATGGCCGCCAAATTCAAGACGATCGCCACAATTCAATAAAATACAGCATTTTTAGACAAATTGTCAATTATAAACATTATTTTCAACAAATCTTTTATTTCATCCGTACCATCAGGTTTCAAAATTCAAGATTGCCGCTATTAATTAATGATTTTTTTACATTTATTTACATAAAAATGCTATTTCATGAGATTGTGTTGCCAAACTTTGACTCCACTGTTCCACAATGGTATGTATTAATTTAATTGATATTGTGGGTAGGTTAACCGTTTTCAATATGGCTGATAAATCCAATATGGCCAGCACAATATGTTTATTTACCATGTTTACACTGTGTTGAAATCATTTACAAATCTAAGAAATGCATATTTCAGTGGTTATCTGCCGTAGTATGGCCACTCGATTCATCATGACTGGTAATATATGTATTATTATTTAATAGATTTATAAATTCACTTACACTTTCGGTGGTCTGTTATAATTACATTGCATATGATCATAAAGCCAACATTCATTCCGCATCATATGTCTTCATAAACATGGTTTTGTAATGCAACAGTTCCATATTTGATGACTGATGAACAAGAATTCAACGAAATACATCATCTAAATGTACATTCACATAGTTTCAGATGTCTGGCTTTATTGCTGCTGTTGTCACAATTGTAAACTGAAGTCCATATACGAGGCCTGTAACAACACACTTGTGTCTGTATCATTTCTTACTTCCACATTTTCATACTAATAGTTCTGCCTATGGCTTGGATGACTGCAGGCGCTGTGGTGTAGTTAAGAATTATTCATATGAATTTGTTACACGTTTATGTTAACTACTTTGACTTGGAATAGTGGGTTGAGGTGGATGAAGGCCTGATTCCAAGTATAATCAACCTGATTGTATTTGTGATTCAGCATGCGGAATGTTCTCCATTGATGAAATTTAAGAGGTGAACAGTTCATTACTGTCATCATAAACACTGACATGTACAAGGTTTTGGATTTATTATCCATATTGAAAACGGTTAATCCACCCACAACATCAATTATATTAATACATACCACTGTGGATCTGTGGAGTCAAAGTTTGGCAACAATCTCATGAAATAGCATTTTTATATAAATAAATGTTTAAAAAATCATTTGAAAAGGGTATCTTGACAGAACATAATTAAAAAGATAATTAACGCAACACGTGTTTGTATAAAGTTACATGTGGCGTGATTTACAAGAATTCATGTTATAATTATCTTTCACACCATGCAGTACTGATAAGCTTCAGTCGCTTATCAGTAAGCATTTTTAAAAGCACATGTTCCAATCTCTAATGAACACGTGAATATTAGAATGTACGTACGTGTATGTTCAAAACTCACTAAAATAATTAATCATCACGCATTTCAAACCCTGAATATCCACATCTGTCTACAGAACTCTGCACACTGTGTCTACAGAACTCTGCACTCTGTCTACAGAACTCTGCACACTCTGTCTACAGAACTCTGCACACTGTCTAGTCTACAGAACCCTGCACTCTGTCTACAGAACTCTGCACACTGTCTAGTCTACAGAACTCTGCACTCTGTCTACAGAACTCTGCACACTGTCTACAGAACTCGGCACAGTGTCTACAGGGGTCGGCATTCAGTCTCAGTAATTCTACACTTTTACTTGTATACCTTATACACAGGTTGAATATGTTTCTGTCTTACCGAGTATTCCTATCAGCAGTAAAGCTTCACATATGAACTGTGGATTACAGTTGTATTGCTGAGTGTTTGACATGTGTAGGTGAAGGCATGTGAAGTGTAATGATATGAGTAAATGTTGCCTGATTACGTCAAGTATTGGATGAGACTGATAGATGATGAAACTATGCTGCATGCCATGCTGTGGAGCCTTGTGGTTTAATATGTTGTTTAATACGTATTTTACTGTTGTACGTCAGTGTATTGCTCTGTCTAGCGTCGTACTGTTGCCAGTCAACTAGGAAATCGCCCGTCGTAACACTTCTGATATCTCAGGCTTCCGGCGTAGCATATAAATTGGATTCTGCGTTTTGATAAAAGCTTGACCAGAATACCATTACATATGTTGACACGTTCTTACTTCCGTCGTCAGAGCAATGCTGACACCAAGCACAGCGGATATTCCCCAAAACAATACTCGCAGAAGAAGGGGCGGGTGGTAGCGCAGTGGTAGAACAGTTGGACTTCGGAGCCAAAGGTTCCAGGTTCAAATCCCGCCCCGG
>JAUTBT010017880.1:0-21857 GCA_032361225.1 Lepetodrilus schrolli
TGCAGTTATCATCCTTGGTCTTGTCAGTACCAGCCGATGCTCGCAGGTTTACTGCAACATTCAGCGTTACGGATGTTCCGGGTTTCCTCCTGCCCTAAACTGACAAGTCGTGATATAAGTGAAATAATCTTGAAACCGGCTCTAAACCCCAATTTAAAAAAAAGAAAGAATAAAATTAGCACCATAGAGCTACGGACGTTGCTTATCATTTGAATGCATAAGGAAAGCATCAGTTCATATTCGCGTTTTTAATACTTTCGCACGCTAAGCGTCATAGATCAGAATAAAATCGTCAATCGTTTTGGCTCAAATAACAGATTTTGAATAGTTGACAACCCTGTCAGTATTTCACATTGCATTCCATAGTATATACACTACATATGAACGTTTGTTTTGGGAATGTTGATAGTCTCTGTGTTCGTAGTAAACAAACATCCTTCCAAGGGAGTTTTTGTCTTTCACATGCACTTTTTGGTTTTATGTAATTCTCTCCCCCCACCCCGCTTTTCCTCCACGGTCATATATTGAACGAATTACTTTGCACCGAATGAGACATCAATCGCAATTATATCATGGATTATGCAAAGAATAACTTAAAAATATCAAATAGTGTCTCGAATCTCAGCTGCGTCTGAAAAAAAAGGTCATTCCCGTCCTCGTGTCTACTCACAACAGAATTATTGCTACGAGGTCACCTGATATTCGAACGTGCACCAACACCAACGTTCACGCGCATACCACAACCGTAAACTCGTCGATTGAGCAATGCCCTTTTACAATCCACGGTATCTATAATACAATAAAGCTATTACGGTGTATACTGCATATGGTGCTTCCTGAAGCGTCATGCCGTTTGGATTGTTTACGTTGTCATGCGCAGAGTGCTTAAAACTTGATACCTCGTGGGAGATGCAATCAATGCCTGGCCAACTCTACCCGAACAAATGAAAAATTGTCCTGGGAGTGGGGGAGGGGGTGAGGTCTACTCAGTTCCCGGCCTATATTATACACATTAATAGCTTTGTCTGACAATGACTGTAGATATTATCATGTAAGTATTATAGATACCGTGGATTGTAAAAGGCATTGCTCAATCGACGAATTTACAGTTGTGGTATGCGCGTGCACGTTGGACGCCGAATATCAGGTGACCTCGTAGCGATAATTCTGTTGTGAGTAGACACGAGGACGGGAATGACCTGTTTTCAGACGCAGGTAAGATTCGAGACACTATTTGATACTTTTAAAGTTATTCTTTGCATAATCCATGATAGAATTGCGATTGATGTCGCATTCGGTGTAAAGTAGTTCGTTCAATATATGGCCGTATACGGCATAACCAAGGAGGAACAGGGGGGGGGGGGGGTAATTACATATTAACTATTAACGAACGTATCAATGATAATGATTGCTCGCTGTAATGTGTCCTCTCTCACTTCCTGAATACGGAGTGGGGAAGTCGGTTACTTGAACTTGCTTCTAAATTAAGGTTGCCGATTGGAGATTTCTTGAAATATTTTGACAGAGCAGATATATGTTTGCTAATCTACTTTTTTTTATGTCATCAGATTATAACTAATACAATACAAGTCATAAATACAATACAAGTCATAAAAACAAACCAAAAAGTGCACGTGAAAGATGAAACCTCCCTTGGAAGGATGTTTGTTTACTACGAACACAGAGACTATCAACATTCCAACCTGTTTTTTTTTTTAAAGATATTATTAAAAATTAATAAATAAATACTAAGTATTCACTTCCAAAACAAACGTTCATATGTAGGGTACATACTATGGAATGAAATACTGAAAGGGTTGTCAACTATTCAAAATCTGTTACTTGAGCCAAAACGATTGACGATTTTACTCTGACTTATAAATTTCAAGATTAGTTCACTTATATCACGGCTTGTCAGTTTAGGGCAGGAGGAAACCCGCAACATCCGTAGCGCTGAATGTTGCAGTAAACCTGCGAGCATCGGCTGGTACTGACAAGACCAAGGATGATAACTACATTGCCACTCTACAGACAGCGCATCCTATCAATATCGCGTCAGAAAGGTAACTTTCGTGAACATTGATGCCGAGCTTCTGGGGCGGGATTTGAACCTGGAACCTTTGACTCCGAAGTCCAACGTTCTCCCACTGCGCTACCACCCGCCCCTCCTGGAAAAGTGAAACCTACACTTGTCAAGATGTCAATTTTTCGAACTGTTGGTCCTGTAGGTCTTGCTATGATCAGTCTCAGTCAGATCCAGACTCCATAATGGGAAAAGAATTAACGAGAAGTTGTTTTTGATTTCCTTGGCACATAATTTCTTGTAAATGGACATTTCCATTTTCTTCTTCTTCTGGAAATGTCGTTGAAATCACACATTGTGAGTGTCCATGATTGATCAATGCAAAATTAATTTCAATGACATTTTTCGTTTCCAGACATTAGTAATATTTGTTGCATTAATTGATCGTTATCAACTTATTTATTATTTGTCATATAACACTTGCGTTATCTCAAACTATTATGTTTATTATGTTTTCCTGGACTTTGCTACATTTTAAGCCCTCTATTTTAAGCCCTCTATTTTAAGCCCTGTCCTTGTTGATGTGGGGAATTCAATGTTAACGGTCAAGGTCACTGATCACATTGTTGCTGCTGAAATCATGACATGTATAGGTGTTTGAACTAGTGCTGACTATGTTTTTTTCTCTCAATAACTATATAGATAGTTATTGACATATTTAGTTTAATCACATTTTAATACCATATGCTATATGCAGAGTGTTCAAGAAACACAAGAAATTCACACATATGTTCAAATGCCATCTTCTTTTTTATATGTAGTTCTATGCTAATAATCAGATTTTTCCCTGCTGGATTAATTCTAACTGCTGCTGTATGGGATAGACCCCAGTTGCATCTAGCTGGGATATGGTTAAGATACCACATTTCACACCTTGTGAGAAATCTTTGAAAGAATCACAACGATTAGTTAGATATACCTGCTCCCAAGGCACGAAACCTGAGGCAGACTTTTGTCATAAGTTTATTTCGTTTGTGTCCAGTCCTTTAGAGATGGTAATGCAGACTTAGGTTTCGAGGTCTCCGAGTGAAAAGGTACAAATGTCTGGGTGCCAGAGACGACTCATAGTTTGTAACACGTGGAATGTAGCCTTTCAACACCGATGTTTTCTTTTGCCCCCAGCCACGCTGTCTGGTCTTTGCTAATGTTTACATGTATAGTAAAGATCAGCCTCACCTCGTACACAATCACAGGTATATATCACAGCGGACAGTACTCGTGTATTCATAAAGAAGAAATCATTTGGATGACAATATACTTCATCAGGTAGACTGACTGTTTGCATGTACTGTACTAAGTTGGGCAGAAAAGCTGTGGTTTCGTGATGATGGATTGTGCCTAGTTGACAATTTCTGGTGTTCTGGTATCATTGCTAGTTAGATTTTGTGACACTGATGTACATGATGCATAATAAGCTACATATTTGAAAATGCCAAACAGTGTTTCCCAACAAGGAATTCCCGTTTTTCATCATTTCCTAAAACTCATGATATTTGTGTTGAATTTTTGATAATAGGCCAATTTTGGTCAGATGGTTTCCAATCAAAATTGTTTTTAAAAATAAATAAATAAAATAAAATAATAATGATAATGATAATGATAATGATAAAAATAATAATAATAATATAATAAATATACTACTGTTGCTGCTGCTGCTAATAATAATAATGTGTTGGGGAAAGAATAACCAGTTGTATACAGAGAAACAAAATGCAATATATATATATTCGGTATGCAATTTTGTATCTATTCATGACTAATGGGGTTTTTTAAAGTCAATAACATTTATTTTTAAGATACAGTAAAGCATATTTATCAAAATACACAAAATAAACATTGATTTTATTTTGTGAATTACAAATATGATATTTGTATGTGTATGTGTATTTAATACCTTTTGTGGGAACGTACATATTAATTGTTATTCTATGGCAATTTAGGTAGTGTTGCACCTGTTGTGATGTTATCAAAGAAACGCCCAGAGATAGAATTGATGACATTTCTCAGCTTTTATTTGCACCCCAGAGACATCTTTTATAAGCACCCGTTCAATTTTTAAAAATAAAGGTTAGTCATACAAATGCATGTTTGTAATTCAATATTTATTTATTTGTTATCAACTCTCACTTCAAATACTTTTTGTATGTTGAAATTCAATACTAAAAGCTCTTCAGTAAAGAAACATATTTTAAATTACTGTACAACCGAGTTGCATATTCCATCCACTGGAATCCATTGCACTCATGTCTGTATGTAATAAGCTTTAAAACAAAATTTTAGTTTCTATTTATGTTTTGCTGGAGGCTGAAGGGATAAGATTTCATGTCAATATTTATTTTAGTTTACAGATATAGACCACAAAAGCAGAATTGCCCTCCCTGTTTGAAATGTTAAATACGTGCCATCAGCGAAAGCACAAATACTTTAAATATTTTATTTTCTGATCTGATGTGAAAGTTTTTAGTAGGAGTGTACCAGTTTTCCACCCTCCAATGATCAATTTTATTTCAATGACTATTTCCTGGGTTTAAAAAGAAAGTTATTCTTAAACATAATATCAAACAGAAATATAAAACAGTATGTCTTATAGAGTGGTTATTGTAGACTTACATTTGATGACATCTCTTATATTTAACAATACACACCCGCATTGTGTGTATTGAAGTTTATTACAAGTTTATTGGATGTTAGTTATCATGCTTGTTTCTCAGATCAACTTTGTCCCAAATAAAATCATTTGTATCTGACCTGAGAATTTCCTATAATTTTAACAATTGAAACACAGTCAATGCAATACTGTTAATGCAAATTCTAATTTCTATGCTTAATTTTGCATTGAAAATACAAAATTTAGTTTTCAAGGCTAAATTACATTTCATTTGAGTTTTGAACATTGGTAGAAACTCGAATCATCCTGTTATATTGCCACATGTAGGTATATTGTGTGCAAGGAAAGCACTAGGGCTTGATTCATCACTTCCATTATGTTGAATGGACTAGGTTCAAAGCTGCCTTTCTGATTTGAGGAATTCTACATGGTAATTGATATCTAGTAGGAAGAGCATGTCCATTGATGTAAGATCTGCTTGGTAGGTAGTGTTGCTGATTGTCTGCCATTGGTATGAAGCTCAGTTGTTGGATATCAGAAATACTCTCTCCTATGATAACACGATTTCACACACCTGTTGGTAATTCAGTGTTATTGTATGACTGATGCAAAACCCTTGAAGTGATGGTGTTCAAAGAAGGATTTTCATATGAATAGTTTATGGTTGCTGTTAAAATACTACATTGACATTCAGAATAGTTATGGGATAACCTACGTATGTTCATGTTGCTAGTGGAAAATATGCCCCCAGGCATATCCTTCTCACATGTTTACATTGAAGAGGATTTAGGATTAAAACAAGACTGCAGTACAGCTTTGAAGTTTGAAGCTAGCAACAAGTTTGTTTTCTGTATTTCATATTTCAGAAAACGTATTTGATAGAAATCTTACAATTTTGACACACTATCAATATGCTTGATCCTTTATGTTCACAGTATGCTGAAGCGACCAGTAACTTCCTCCAGAGGGACGAGATCTGTGAGAGGACCTTGGAGTTCCTGAGGTCACAGTCACAGGAAGTGAGCCCGAGCAGACGGTCACACCAGATCCTGGAGGTAGTTCTGTACAAGACAACTCTGGTGGTACAGTCTGGACGCTACAAGACTGGACTCACGTATCTCCAGGTATTAGATCATTGTCCATATTCAACTCCTTTTATTTTCTGAAATGTTGATCATCAGTGGTCTTGGAAAAGATGATTGGCAGTATTAATCTTACCTGCATATTAATCGTCGCAAATGGGTGAAAGATTCCTGCAGCGACGTTACACTCCATAATCACTCACTCACCTGTATTTTAAAAGGTTTCTGAGTACGATTTCATGCTCAAGCTCAAATTTTATATGGAGATTTGTGAACAAAACTTTGAGTTGAGCATGAAATCATACTCAAAAATGTTTCGAAAACTCAAGGCCAGTACTTTTTTTAAAGGTAGCTGGTGATGTATACTTACCCTTGCTTTGGGGTTCAGATTGTTTGCAGCAATTTATACATGATGGTATCATTTCACGAGTGGTGGGTGGTAGGAAAATGGTAGAACGTTTGCACTTAGGAGCCAAAGGCCCTAGGTTCAAATCCCACCCTTGGCTTTTCATGGATGCGCGGAAATCCGCTAATTTATTTGTCCAGGGGTCTGCAGCCCCCAAACCCCGGGTTTATTTTCCTCTGACATCTGCCTGGCATCAATGTTCATGAAAGTTGCCTTTCTGACGTGATCGTGATATGATGCACTGTCTGTACCATGGCAATGCAGTTATTATCTTTGATCTGTCAGTACCAACCTGAGCTTGCATGTTTACTGCAACATTCAGTGCTACATATGTTGCGGGTATCCTCTTGCCCTAAAAACTGACATGCCGTGATAGAAGTGAAAGCGGCTCTAAACCCCAATTAAGAAAAAATAATAAAAATATATTGTACACAGTTTCTGTAACTTGCAATTCAGGCATGGCAATTTTTCATGGATGCGCAGAAATCCGCTAATTTATTTGTCCAGGGGTCTGCAGCCCCCAAACCCCGGGTTTATTTTCCTCTGAAATTACAATTATCTGTTGCCATGTCTGGCAATTGCTTTCATTGTAACAAGTTGGCACAAGGTTGCTGAAGTACAACTGGAAGTGGCAAATAAAATAAAACTGACTAACTGACTCACCAATCCATTTTCTGGCAATCTACACTTTTGTCAATCTACAGACACCATGGTTTTTGCTTGGTCCAGGTGCATGCATCCTTAAGAGGAAACAAGATTTGACATGGACCATGACTGTTGATGGTTTCTTATCTTCAGTGTTGTACACAGTAGGAGATAGAGCGAGGTGCAAACACTCAGAGGTAGTTCGGGACTCTCAATATAGATTAATATGGTCAGAAATACGAACCTGCCAAATTGTACAACTGCTTCAAGTTTCATGTCAACGTAGCAATCATATAGATATTAAAAAATGAAATGTTTTTTAAATTGTGTAAACTTGATCTCAATGAAGACAAAATAGATAATCCCTTGATGATCAATCTCTCTTATAACTGTCTCCTTTTAAAATCACATAAATCTGAGATTAAGCCATGTTTGAAATTTCTTTTTGAAGTGTTAGAAGATGTGTATTAACTCGTGTTCAGGTGTTAAAACATGAGATTGGCCGGGATGGCATCAAAGCGTCGGCCACATACATCTTCAGTGCCGTGCACACTTTGTGTGAATGGCTCGTTCGCATGATCGGCATGTTGAGATCGGATGTCCGAATCCGATGGTATTTGATGTGCATCAGATTTCCGTATGTCGTCCCCACACATGTCATGTTCTTCAAACACCACCAGAACCTCTGTATCACCTTGTGTTGGTTGTTATTGTGCTGGTATGAGATGCTGCCTTTGCATGTAGTCAAGGTCAGGGTTTTATGATGTCCTGGGGTTTTTTAAACGTGGATTTCTATGTTCAGTTGAAATATACACTCCAACCGTCATTTTCTAAGTATCTTTTAGATTTATTTTTGGCAATTACATTTTTTATGGAGCCTGTAGGCAATGTATGTAGAATAGTTTTCAGAATGAAAATGTACATATATTGACACAATACTATTACTTATTATACATCACATAATATTTGACGAATTAAAAGATTTGAACAAACGAATTGCTAAATTGCATATGTGGGAAACCTGTAAGATCGTTTCTGCAATTAGTGCATTGGTTATTTTCTGAAGAAAGTTTCCAGACAGAATCCGTCAATCACAACATCACTTGTCTAGGTTGGCTCAGATACTGCCCAGTTTCCTGCTTTTTTCACAATGCGCATAATTTATGTTGTTGTTTTGGTGTTTTTATCACATATCTACTCCATTCGTGGGAGGTTTTGAATAAACAATGGTTCTTTTAGGTCTCTTTGACAAAAAAATCTTTTTATTAAAGCAATTCTTAAGTATATCACTGTGAACAATCTGAAGATAGCAGAAATGTTTGTGTGTGTGTGTGTGTGTGTGTGTGTGTGTGTGCGCGGGTGCGTGTGCATGCACGCGCGTGCGTGTGCGTGTGTATAATATGGTAGCCATCAATACCCTTTTGACAATTAATCTTTATCATCACATATGGCTTACAGATTCCCCGCTGCAACATTATACAACAAATCATTCTCAGAATTATTTGAGTAGCAGTTGTGCTTCTGTAGTCTAAACAAATCGTAAAGTTACAACCGACCTAGGATTTCAGTCCTAGGGAGTTTAATCCTGATGTCAAGTCTGCCACTTTGATCGTCTACCATCATTAGGAGAGATTTTGACATGTGCAAGTAGACAAAACCAACCTGTCTGCATTTTATTTGTATTTGGATTGCTGTTGTGGCACAAGTTCCTCTAGTTAAATAGAACCATAGGTATGACATGTATGACGTACAATGTACCTCAGTGTTGCCATAGTGTCTAATCCACGGACTAACACCGGTGACACCTTACTACAATTACTACAAGAGCCTCTAAGTAACACAATATTATTTGACCAGGACAATGTCCACTTCCATGTTTGCCTGCACTGCTGGCAAGATTTCTATCCACCCTTAGCATTTAAATGGCTCATGTCACTCGACAGAGCTGGAACAATTTAATGAAGCCGGGGGTTTGTAGGAAGAGTAAGTCTACTAAATGATCGGTGTGGCACGACAAATGACAAGTTTGTTGTCTGAAGTTATGGAACTTGCAAAAGAGCAAGGGAGGATTCTTGTTTGAGATTACCTCCTACATATTGTATACAACTAAGGAAATGCGTGTGCTTAATGGGCTCTTCAAATTCTTTGTAATATAATAATTACTAACCAAACCAAACGAGAAAGACGATGTTTAGAGTGCAATAGTTATGAATATGGGGAAGACTTCGCAAAAAGAAATCAGGACGTTTAATTTATAAAGTTTTGTACGAATTTGGTCACATACATTTTTAACTCATTAAATATCAAATTCATTTGATTTTGTTTTACGTACTTGGTAATGTTCATAAGGCATATCATCGCGTATGGGTGAACGATTCCTGCTGCGACGTAAAAGAATAGCTCACTCATCAGATATGGTAAAATTAAACAAACAATTCTTGTTTGCATAACAGTGTCTGATGCTGGTAACGGAATTCTTGCCAACTCAAAAATATTAATATTATGATGATAATAATGTTATCATCATCACCATAATCCTTCTTCTACTGTATTGATCAAACCCACCAATCTCCACCAAAGAACTAACAATCATTCAATAATATCTGTAATTTCAAAGATGGTAATGTGTTGAACAAGCAAATATGTTTTCCAATTATAACAGGATTTGTGTAATGTTTGTATCACACTAGCTTCTAACATAACCACTATCTAACTTGGTAAAACACGATCATCTGGTTCGAATTTCTGAATACCAGCTCTTCCTAGTCATGTCTTGAGATACAAATATTTCAACTGGAATGAATTACATTGTATCTGTGTACTGTGGAAGTCTGGGATATGACCCACCTATCAAAATAAACAAACTATTCAGCCCTGTGGCTACTTTCTATGAACTTCCAAGACTCAAAGCCAAAAATTTGTTATAGTCAAATGTTATTTCATTGTAAAGTGTTTTTATTGGAAATGAGTATCATACAAGAAGTATTTCAGCAGATGATGTACATTGAATTGACAAGGTTTGGATTAGGAAATTATCCATATGGTGCAGCAAAACTGATAGTGAAAAAATTATGTTTTTTTGGTAAACCATTTAAAAATAAATTTCTATTGTATGTATTAAATAGGTAAAATGAAGATCTATTTATCGTGGTTTTAGAACGTACAATAGCTATATGTGTTGCAATTATATTTTTATCGACAGGCACATCTGAATTAACCACCTATTGAAATTTTAAAGACATTAGTGAACCATTCTTTGTTGGTAATGTTACCAAGAAATCCTCAACAAAGTTCTTCCTGAGGATCCACCATCCACTAAGTAAAACTGACCAGTTTCCAAGCACTAAATATAACTGACCAGTAATTTCACTGATACTGTGTTCTATCACACATCTTCCATACACACTCAGGTCCAGTGTGTCAATTAGCATAATCTTTTTGACTAATTGGATTCATTTTCAAACATAGTCTTCTGGGCTGTGGCACTGCCCTCTTCTGTTGGACATCAAACATATGTGGATTGACAGAGGCATGTTTGCCATGTAGTAATTAGGTTAACCGAGCTAACATGACCCACTTCATGCTACAGTATATGAAAGTGCAAGACAATTATGATAAGGAAAATGTACATGGAATTGTTTCATTAAGGTAAATGCTGTGTTTGTCGAGTATCGGGGAGGCTCACACATTGTGGTCAGTAATTCGTACCTCGCTTGGACAAGCTACATGCATGATGAGTCTATTTCCAGCAGGTTAGATGGTATTGGTTTGCAAATAAAGAAAAGTGGAAAGTATTTGCACGAGTTGTTGAAAAATTTAAATATCAATGCTCAAAATAAAACATGCTATTGCCCTTAAATTCTCAGATGCATTGAGAGAATTATTTTTTTAAATTATAAATTAAAATTGATATATGCAAGACATGAGGTTTATGTTGAATAGATTTCTCATGTAGAATATTAATGGTATATATTTTCAATTAATAATTATTTTTACCATTAGATCAAATAGTGACCAACTAAAAAAAAACAAGATTTCATGCATGTGATGACATGAGGTTAAATGTTGGATAGATTTCTCATGTAGAAAATCAAGTGTATATATTTTCAGATATTTTCTGTTATTGTGACAATTGGCTCACCAACTCAAAAAGAAAAGTATTTCATGCATGTGATTGTATTCATTTATACATATACCTCAATACAACAAGAAGTTTTCAAGCAGTTTCCCTTGCAATAATGTGGTATCATACAGGGTGTTATATCAGCCCTTGCCTTTCTGTTATATGAAAATAAATCTGGCCCCAAGATTATGAAACTATTTTGAGTAAGATTTAAAGGTTTGTTCACAAATCCCCTTATTAAATTTGATTTTTACTGTTAAAGCATACTATTTCCCCCCCCCGTAATTTTTGGGCCTGATGAAGGAAATTTTCCTCTGTTCCAGAATGTGTTGCGGAAGTCTGGACCCGACGGCCTGTTGACTCTAGTGGAAGCTGAGGACCGGTGTGTGCTGTGGCTGTCCTACATCCACCTACTGTATTTCCACCAACTCCCTCAGCAGCTGTTTGACCCTGCCAACCAGAACCCGGGCAGGGTCCTCTCAAAGGTAGATAGAAAGCTTTTTAAGGTCTACTCTTTAAGTAAATGTGCACATTATTAATACATTGAAATAGTCCCACTACCTAATTCATTCATTCATACTCATGATACTGGGTCCTCTAGATTTTTATTTGATTTTTGTTTAATTTTTGTTTAGAGCCACTTTCAAGATTATTTCACTTATCTTACAGCTGTCCTCTAGAAGGTACAGATGAATCTTTTAAAAATTAATACATCATACTATTTAAATTTGAAGATGGAAGACATTGGTTGTAATCAGCTCGAGAATTATCCTCTCAAAGGTAGACAATATAAGATGTAGCAGTATCATGTGGAATTTTTGTGTTTTTATGTTTCCTGTGTATTATCCTCTCAAAGATAGATGGACTGTTTTAAAAATTAATGGATCACCCTGTTTATATTTGAAATTGGAAGACTTGTTGGTGGTGCCAACCAGAATCCAGTCACTGTCCTCTGAAAGATAGAGATGAATCTTTATGAGTAATCAAATTTGTACAGGTTCTTTCTAGTGAAGATTATAAATAATGTTGGGCATGATCCTTGCAAAGGTCGATAAGCCTTTTATAAGAAATATTTCGGGCTTGGTCCTTTCAAATGTTGAGATGAATATTTTGTAAATAATATATTGTATAGGGTGATCTCAGAGATTGAGATGAATTCTTTTAAAATCCTACATTGGGCAGGGTCCTCTTTAAGGTAGAAATGAATGTTTTACTATAATATAACTGGTAGGGTCCTTGAAAGAGTCGAGATGAATCCTTTTTAAGTGATAATTCTTAATGTTTTTATTGGAAGATGGAAGACATTGTGGTTGTGTGTTAGATATATGGCTAGTTAGACAAAGGATATGTCAAGTGTATATAATTTGAATTTTTAATTTTGTTGTTGTTTGGAATGGGGTTTTGAACGACTGTCAAGATTATTTCACTCATTTCACTAGGGATGAATGAATGAATTAGTGTTTTATATCGCAGTGGGAATATTTCACTCATATGCTACTGCACTTGTAGGTTGAAGTGTTGCAGTAACCCTGCAAGCACTGGCTGGTACAGATGAACTGACTGATTATAACCCACTGTTCCAATAATGTTCTTCCTGCTGAATACAACCACAGGTGCCACTAAGCACAACAATTTCAATTCATCCAGGCCATCCTGTATCTAAGGATAAATGAGTAAATGACACATTAGTGCTAAGAATAATTACTATTAACATAAAATATATTTCAATGCCAGAATTAATCCTTCGTCTCTTGGTACAAATTTCCAGAATATTCATCACGTGTATTCTTTCTTTTGATGTGTAATCCTTACATTGTCTAGTACATAGTGTTATTTCTACCAACCTGGGTCTCGCTGTAATATACGTTGGTATTCATCGTAATCTTGCACAGGTCGCCGCAATCTCCATTCCTGTCATCGCCTTTGACAAAAGAGTATTCCTCCTGATTAGTGTGCATCTGTGTGGTTATGGGTTAATGTATGACCCCTTGCCGTGTGATGACATTGTGAGCACTGTGGTAATTGAGGAAATGGATGGTATGGTAGTTACACTGGGTAACCTCCCTGGCACATCTGGAAGTGGCGAGCAACTGGAACTCTTGCAGCAGCACTGGTGTCATGCAGGGTTGTATTCTCAGCCCTTGCTTTTCTGGGAATTGGATTAATTAGAACATTCTCAAACACTCATTGATGTTTCTTCTGAAGATTTATGATTTGATCTTCAGAGTTCTGATTTTTCTTATATTGAATGTTAATGTTGTATATAAATGATGAAAGTAGAATTCTTAACTGTCAGCATTTTTAACAAGATTTTCTCGAATGATTAAAAACAAGTTGCAGTTCTAACTTTCTTTGTCCTAAAAATATAGGTATTTGTGTTGTTAATCCATTAGATCCAGTGGTTGTAACTCAATTTACTTGGATATGGGTATTAATAACATTTAGTTGATACAATTCTTTTTACAAGTTGTTGTTTTCCAAGATAACATATGTTATTATGTTCTTATATACTTGTAATTATCCACATTCAAAGCATTCTCTTTAGTTCACTATAACCTTTATAATTGCCAAAAAATAACCAATGTGAAGTTGTTCAGTGATTAATGAGTGCTTTTCTCATTAATTCCTGGGCTATTGTAAAATGGTGTTAAACGTTTCCCAGATCAGTATCAGTTTTCACAAATCTTGGCAATCTTGTTGGAAGCGTGGAACATTTCTCATTGTGTAATTGGAAACACCTTTGGAACATTTACAGTAGTGATGGATCCAAAGGTTTGACTTTCAGTTCAGGCCCTATATCATCTCTGTACAGGGAAAACAGATTTCCATCTGATTAGGATGCAGTGTTTGTGCAGATTATGGAATCTTATGGTATAGTTGTCATCCTTGTACCAGCTGTGCCTTTTAGGTCCTTACTATAGTTTCTCAACCCCAACAGATCTGCATAAAATCACTGAAATCTTGTTGATATTGCCATAAAACCCTAATGATGATGACAGCTTAATGCATTCAGGTTGCGTCTTATTTTTCTACTTAAAAAAATCATGTAAAATTGACATGGAAATGTTCAACGTATTTTCTCCATTCTGTATTTCCCACTAGAATGACCTATGGGATATTTAATACCCTGGAAATGTCCATGTCCCCTGCAGTCAGTTAACAAACTGTTCAACGATATACCTGACACATACTGTCATCTCGATGGTGTTGGTATACTATTGCCATAATAACTTTCCCATTAATCAGATGACCAATACTTCCAACTACCATTGCCGCTAAGTGGCCTATAGATGCACAATACTGGACATTACTGGTGCTGATCCTTTCTGTGCACTCGGATGCTATCAATCACGATAGGCAAGTCGCTTGCCAAGTCGTCTATCACCAATAGTCTTCTCTGAGAAGAATGCTCGTTTGTAGAGAGCGATCATTCTGTAATAGACTGACTCCAAATACACAAACGCACGTGCACACACGCGCGCACACACACACACACACACACACATACGCACACACACACATACGCACACACACACACACACACACACACACACATGCGCATACACACGCACACACACACTATGATTGTCACTATGTGGCACTGACATAGAAATATCTCTCTGACAAATTAGGAACAATATTGTGCGGTATTTCTGGTATATGGCCGAGCACTTCTGGATTCCTGGTGTATTCCTGCAGGTTCTGTGTTTTGCTAATTAGGAATTGTAATGTCATCATTTTGCAGGTGCTCGCTTTCTGTCTGAATTTTCTTTCTCATCTGTGTGGGCAATCATGTTCTGTCTCCCATAGAGTACATTTTATACTTTCACTACAATCTCACGCATTTCACAAATATTGCCATAAATCCAGTTCAAAATTTTGATAGCGATCCTCAACCTTCTTCATGTTACTCAAAACTTGTTAAAGTAATTCATCAAAACAATTCCCCAAATTCTACCCCCTTATCAAAATACCATTACCACAGAAATTCCTCCAAGAGATTAAGCCAGTAGCCGTATCAATGTCTCCTACAATATTTTGCAGCAGTGGTAATGCGTGGTTACCCCAACTGGTTTCTAATTGGCTGCATGCTGAGGCCATTATCAGGTTTTAACACCGCTGAGAAGTGCTCCCCTTATGTAAAATATGAGACCTGAGTTTATTGATTCGCAGAAGTGGTCTAATTCTAGTAATCTACTGCCTGACAGGCCACTGGGTGTCTGCAGGGTGTCCGATGTCCGATACAATGTGTTGCAGGCAGAGTGTGCTTGTATTGGTATTTAAAAATATACACGGATTAACTGAATACGGGTCAAGATGCCTCTTGTTTGTAGGCTTTTGGGTTGAAATTACTTCATATTTTGGGTGTAAGATTACCTTCATAATTAGTAGTTTGGTGTGATAATTACTGTAGTTGTATGTGTAATAACAAACACAGATGACCAATAAGTCTGTTTGAGTATTATATTGCAGACAGAGATTCGCCAGTCCACTCTAATTTGGCCTAAATTTGCAGCTGTGTGAATTGGAACTACAGTATTTAAGAAACATTTTGACAATTATGTTGTCTGGATTAAATCATTTTGAGATTATAAATTGAACATAAATTTGATGAATCTGGACCTGTATTATTGAAAGTATTTCATGAATGCTATATTTGATCTGCTCAAGCAATAATTTCATGACAATTTTTTTTCCTAATTTTTAGACCATATCACAATGGAAATATTAATTGAAGCTAAACTGCTTTAATGTTACTGATGCAAAGTCTGTCAGTTTCTATAAAATGTATGCCGTACTATAAAAATTAATATCCTGATTTTGTAATGGCAAAATTGGGCATGTTCGTATTTTTCAGGTTGTGAATTAATATTTTCTGTTGCTGATTAATCTACATGTTCAAACTATTAGAGGGTTCAAATAAATAAAGTTTTCGTGATATGTGTGGTCCTTTCTTTGTCAGAATTGGACTAATGGAGGTAACAACCTGCTGATCTCATCGGCAATTTGACGCCTAAAATAAACCTGACCAGTAACTGGTCATCGTGTCAGGGTTTAGATGGTTTCCAGCTTCAGGATCTGGAAATTATTACCATTATGCATTTGATGTTGCTGAGTACTTATCATTGCTCACTTGTCACTATGTGCATGAGGACATGGTTATAGATTTAGTGGATGCACAGCTGTAGCTCCACAGTCTGGTAGAACTAGAACTGTCATCAGCATCTGGATGCCCACTGAGCCAATGAAATAAAATATGTCGTTCAATTTCATCGCGCCTGTACTGCCATTAGGGAAATGAAAAAAATTTCAATTTTTGTCACGATCAAATATCAGATGCAAAGGTTTAGTTTGATGGATATGAATTACTTGAGGTTTCCATGAAAATAATCTTGTCTAATTGGGATCTGGTAGCAAACTATGTAGTGTGGATAACAACCAATTTATTTCATTGTGTGTTTTTACAGTATAGGATTTGATTCTCTGGATTTTTTTCTAATGGGTTTGCAATGAGCTAACAGATGTAATGATGTTGTTGATTCATCGCAAATAGGTGAAAGATTCCCGCAGCGACGTTAAACTCCATAATCACTCATGTTGTTGCTATTCAGGACCATTGGTTAACCTTCTCCTTATACTGGTATCTCTGGTTGCCGCCAGTGGAATGAAGGTTAAAGTCCCAGATTATTATTTTCTTGAAATCATTTTAAATTATCAGTAATCGGTAATTAGATCGTGGATGTTTTTTTGTCTTGAAAAAACCCCAGATTCTTATTATTTCCACTTATTGCTAATCTAATGGAACCAGAACACATTGGCAGGCCTGGTTCTGACCAACCACCTGTCAGCTAATATTGCGCTACACGGTGTCAGATGATTCTGGCATTGCTGCTTCTACACAACTGTCTGGTATGGGAGTGTTCTTATACTGTAACATTGACAGGATAACTTAGAGGTTGGTCTGAAGCCTGTCCAACAGATGCCGTGCCCACCACCACCCACCACCACCACCACCACAATCACCGCCATATCATAACAGTATCTCAAATACTGCTTACTATACAAGCAGTTGTGTAGTAAATCAAACCTCTCATTCAGAACCTTGTACAAAAAAAGTTTATTGCAAATTTGTTGCAGTGATGAATTATAGGTTGGCAAAGGATTGAATTTAACAGATAGAATAATGAAAAACACTAATTGGTACATGTATGATATGAGCTTTTTTTCTTCCATACCTACTTCCCTTTCTCTCAGTCTGTGTGTGTGTGTGTCTGTCTGTCTGTCTGTCTGTCTGTCTGTCTGTCTGTATGTCTGTCTGTCTGTCTGTCTGTGTGTGTGCATGTTTTCTCTCCTCCCTCTCTGTTAATATTGATTTCATTTCATCAATAGTAGATATATCATTCTCTGTATTCAATCATACACTTCAGTTTTAATCAAACATTTTTTGCATGTTTTTCATGTTGCAATTGCATAATTAAATAATACACGCTGTATCAGTGAAAGATTCCCACTGTGATGTAAAACAATAACTTTGTCTGTCTGTCTGTCTGTCTGTATTAGCTGTGGTAGTCGTTTCTAGGTCAGATGGCTCAGCTATCAGTATCGTTGACTATTATATCAACTTCTATGGTGTAAACAGCATTTTCTGTGTAGTCTTTCTTCAACAAGCAAATATTGCATAAGTAACAAGACATTCAGACAAATTCAGAATGTTAATTTAATTTGTGCTGTGGTAGAATTCAGATCAGTTATATACGTTACAGTGACATTCATATTGACCAGAATCAATGAGAATATTTGGAATTTTTGCCACGAAATGTAAAAACATTTTTTTCTACAAAATAACTGAATGGATAATGATGAAGCTCTGACTTGATGGTAATTAATGCATAAGAAGAGGTGGAATTTGTGTTACAGAGAAAAAGCAAGTGCACATAGTTCAGATTCTGATGGATATGTCTCCATGACAGATGCTCTTCTAAGATTTGCCAACTGCTTAGTAGTTAGAGTGTCAACCCATAGAATGGTAGATCAATGCAAGTGGTTTGGGTCCTGGCCATGTCATACCAAAATATGATACTTGTTGTTTCCCTGCTTGGCACATTAAAGGGGCAAGGCAAGAACTGGTCGACTTCGAGTTTTATCAGTAATGTGTCGGAGTGGGTTTTAACTGTTAAGAGATGGTACTTGTTGTTCCCCTGCTTGGTACTCAGCATTAAAGGGGTACGGCAAGGACTGGTCAACTTGTAGTCAGTCAGTAATGTGTCTATCCCTGTTTGAACTGTGGCATTATATTCTGTGAGCTAGCACCACCAGCTGGTGGGAAAACCGTCCTAGTACAAGCAGGACATGTGTATACAGTACATGCCAACTATGATATGAGTAAAAGAATTTTGAAATCCAATTCACATGATTTAAGCAATATAATGTTTGCCTGCATCTCAGTACATCAGTCAAACCTTACTGCTTACCTTTTAATCATAGCTCTACCAAGTTTCAACCTGATCAAATACCAAATTAATCTTGGGTAAGATTCTGCCACAGTAGATGTTTCAAATACTGTATATACTGCCTATATATATACAGTATTATGCTTACCGAGTCTTTTTGTATTTGTGTTCGCTGTGGGAGTCTTTTCTAAGCAATTGCATTAGGAATGCCTACATCTATCATACAAGCCAAATACTGTCTAGAAATTTGGAAATATGCCGATGTTTTTTTCCGGAACTGTTTACAGTATTCACAACATTGAAACATTGAAGCTCTGCTTGTTGTGATTGTCAAACCATGATTTGTCCTATCCTATCTCTAGAATTTCATTTGATATATATTCTGATAGTAATCAGTTATTTATTTACTTTTGGGGGTAGAGGCTTAGATCCTGTGGCACGGAGGTACATACACCATTACGGAGGTACATACGCGCATTGTCTTTATTGTGCCAAGAATTCTTGAATGAAAATACAGATCATTTATTTATTTATATATATTTTTTGGGACATGTAATTTGGCCTTCTTATTTTCATACAGGGTTATGAATTCTGGGCTTTGGGAACATGATATTCTTGTTCTATGTCTGATCTTTACAGACTTGGTTGAGGAATCCAAGGGAACGATCATAGCACTACGAGTTGTAGCTTCATGTTAACGTATAGGAGTTAGGACTCGTGTTAATGTCTAGGAGTTATGAATCTCGTAGCATTATGACTGTTCTGTGGAATGGGACCCTTGGCACCCTTTAATGAAACTCTTGTATCCACCAAGAGACTGTAGTGCTCTTGTAAGAATTGGTGAGAGATAGCTAACAGAGCGCTATGGTCTCTTAGTGGAGACGAGAACTTCATGAATGGGATTCCTATGTACTGTTCCATAATGATCGTACAGCTGTCAGAATTTTGCACGATAACAATCATAGTGCTAACATGATTTTGTGGAACAGTACCCTGATCACTGCACTATATACTAAGCTAATTAAGGTTTGAGATATTTTGTGGAACAGTACCCTGATCACTGCACTATATACTAAGCTAATTAAGGTTTGAGATATTTTGTGGGCGAAGCTGTCTACCAGCTTTTAGCACTCTGCTTGAAGAATCGTGTACCATTTTTCTTCCACTACATGATTTTGTCACATATCGGTGAAAGATTCCCACTGTAACGTAAAACAATTATTCACTCACTCCATCAGCAAGTTCTTGAAGAGTACCTGCAGCCTGTAGACGCTTCGATATTCTTCATTGTTAAAATAATATTTAGCTAAATTTATATGACCAAAATTGCTTTTGGTCCTTAATTAATTTAGTTGAATATATATCTGTTCTTATTCTGACTGTTTCTTTCCAGACTGGCTTGAGGATCCCGTGGGAGACGAAGGAGGACCTGATCACGGCGTTCCCGGTGCTGGTGTCTCACTTCTGGGATGGCGTTGAGTCCTGTGGGGGACTGACTGACGCTCACTGTGTGCCTCTCCTCCAGAACCTGGTGCACCTCCTCAAGTCTCAGCTCAAGTCAGTCCTCAGATAATGCTTCCCAATGTTGTATTTTAATAAGAACCTAGGGCGGGTGGTAGCGCAGTGGCACTAAACTCCATAATCACTCACTCACATGTGCAGACATGGCAATTTTCCACAGATATGCAGAAATCCGCTGATTTGTTTCTCTAGGAGTCGATTTATTTGCCCTGGAGGTAGTGTAGGGCCTGTAGCCTCCAGACCCTAGGTTTGTTGTTCCTGCTGAAATCACCATTGTCTGTTGCCATGCCTGTATGTGTGAGAATCGTTTTTCCATTGAAAATAGTCATGTCAACATGAATAGATGCCAACAATGTGTTGCTGGTAACATTAGGTAGTATCAGCATCATCAATGCGAGTCCAAAATTATGAACCACACCTCAGACGAGTGCTTAAATAATGCAATGAAAGATACTTTTGAAAGAAATATTACTATTAATGCTGTAGGGATAGCAAATAGTGTGATGTCAGGTAGAGTGGCTTGAATTTCAAATTTTATGAATGATTTCTTTCATTTACCTGGTTGTAATAGCAATATATCAGAGTATGAATACTTTTATTTATTCATGAAATATCTATGGATGTATTTTCTTAAGATTTTGTTTTTTTGGAAAAACTAAATATAATTCTTAGACTTAATGAATTTTGATCAAACAGAACATTGTAGTTCTTGTATGTATCGTTACTGGTTGGTGCAAGTTCTGGTATGGTCGCACTCAAACCCTGTCAAAATGGTAATGACAGCCAGATTAACAGCAGCGCAAGTGCAGGGTGACAGGATTATATTTCCCCAATAGCTTCGACACATACCTATCATATTAGGCATGAAATTGAATTGATCGATGGGATGAATATTTCAAATCTACTTACCACCGTATGGCCGAAATTTCGCCTTTTTTTTTTACGTGAGACGTTACAGAGTGCACCTCTTTTGTTTTGTTCTGATTGCAACATGTCACAGGCCATTTGGATACTACTTGCACAATGGGTGTCGCATATTTCCAAATTATTATGTACGCCATTATTATAACGCACATGTCAAGAATTGTTTCCGGATTATGGCAAAAAAACAACTTTACAGGGTCGTGAACCAAACTCGGGTACGGTTTAGATATCTTCCCTGCAGTTTTGAAAAGACATAGAATTTTTCCATTCTGCTTTGGTAGTGCTCTGAGTATTCACTCTTTTCACTGTCGACTTGCCAATTCAGTGCCGTTAATAGGTAGGAAATTCTTCAGTGCAGTACGTATTGTTGGTGTATCGTAAGAAAGGTTCATGAAAAGGAGCTGATTAGCGCAAACCAAGATTCGGGCCACAATTGAAAAGGATATGACTTCAGATTTCATGCTTAACCTTTGAGAAAAAAAATCGAGTTGTGAAAACATTTGAGGAATTTCTATCTTGGGTAGAAAGGCAATAAATTGGCAATTGTGTGAGGGAGCCATATTTGAGATGTTTTATTATCACCATAACTCGCCATGGTAGCTTGTGTAGGAAAGCTAATATTATCATGCTTAGCAGGGGAGATAATCTTGTGTTGAACACCTCTTGCAGAGTCGCCCAATTCAATTATTCTAACTCAATGCATCAATTGCTGAAAATTATCCACGCAGTCTTGAATTTCTATTTGGATTCAGAGACTTGTGAATAGAAAGAACCTTTAACTATGATATTTTAACATATTTATTGCCTTAAAATTAATAAATTAAGATATTCTTTTAATGAGCAATGACTAAAATACATAAATTGTACAATCAGTTCTAGATATATTATCACATATATTTTATCACAAGTCTCCTGATTCGCTAGGAAATCAATTTGTAATTATCCACGCAGTCTTGAATTTCTATTTGGATTCAGAGACTTGTGAATAGAAAGAACCTTTAACTATGATATTTT
>JAUTBT010017891.1:0-21857 GCA_032361225.1 Lepetodrilus schrolli
AGGATGATAACTGCATTGCCACTCTACAGACATTGCATCCTATCAATATCGCGTCAGAAAGGTAACTTTCGCGAACACTGATGACAGGCCCCCGGGGCGGGATTTGAAAACCTGGAACCTTTGGCTCCGAAGTCCAACTGTTCTACCACCCGCCCCAAAAATATTAGTAATCCAAGTTCTTTTTGTGTGTGCAATATCTGGAATTATTCTGTGTCAGCGTACCTCTTCATTTTCTAAAGCTTCTCCTGTGAAGTACAACACACCACGAGGTACGATCCTCTCTCGAATAAAATGGCCAATTTCAAAATCAGCAGCTAATAAGGCCTCCAGATCTTCGTCCTGTGAAAAATACAAATGTTAAAAATATAAAACAATATACCCCAGAGATCTGTTTACTGGGGGAGGCAAACCTGCAACAACCGTTAAGGACTCTAAACTGCAAAGTAGGTAAACAGCCAATGCATTTCAAATTTCCCTACAGTGAAGCTGGGTCTCCTCCACAGAGAAGATACCTCAGCACCCTTTTAGACACAAACAGGACAGACAGACATATGTGCATGCATGCAGACAGATAGACAGACAGACGAGCAGTGACAGACAGACAGGTAGGCAGAGAGACAAGCAGGCAGGCAGAGACAGACAGACAGGCAGCAGTGACAGACAGGCAAGCAGACAGACAGAGACAGACAGATGGACAAGCAGTGACAGACAGACAGACAGGCAGCAGTGACAGACAAGCAGTGACAGACAGACAGGCAGGCAGAGGTAGACAGACAGACAGGCATACAGGCAGGCATGGCAACAGCTAAAGGTGATTTCAGCGGAAAACAAGCCTGGGGTCTGGGCGCTGCAGGTTCCACTGCACACCGAGTGCAAATAAATCGATTAATGTGCAAACTCAAGATTAATGAAGCTCTCATATCCAGAATAAGATGCGAGAACAATTACATAGAGGGTTATGGTCTCATTAAAGGATACAAGACCGTCATGAAAGGGTGCCCTGGTACCTAGACAGGATTTGAACTCCAACATATTTTACTCCAACACCTACTTCAGAAGCATCAACATTGATGAGCTAGCAGCACCAACAAAATTTATTTATTTTCTAAATTGGGGTTTAGAGCCACTCTCAAGATTCTTTCACTTAAATCACGGCTGGTCAGGAGGAAACCCACAACTTCCTTAGCGCTGAATGTTGCAGTAAACCTACAAGCATCGGCTAGTACTGGCAGACCAAGAATGATAACTGCACTGCCACAGTACAGACAGCGCATCCTATCAATATTGCACCAGAAAGGTAACTCGACATAAATGTCATACATAAATGTCATACATAAATGTCATACATAAATGTCATAAACATTGATGCCAGGCTCCTGGGACAGGATTTGAACCTGGTTGTGTTCGACTCGGAAGACCAACGTTCTAACAATTGCACTACTTATAAAAACATCGGCAGCTACACTCACCATGTCGGCCTCCTCGCCTTCTGGTACTGAAAGTAAAATTTACAATTCTTCAAAATTCTTGGGATGCCATCAATTTATTGACAGTCAAGAGAAAATGCATCTGAATACTTACAACATTGCTCATGTACACCTGGCCGTAAAATCATTAGTGGATTGATCCGTTTTCAATATTTTTTCATTTGTATCATGACTTTTTAAAGGTCAGATTTCATGAATGTGAATGTAAACCTTCTAGCGCCTTAAATGGCAGCTTTTGGTTGCATACCCCCCCAGGGAGTTGAGGTGAAATGAGTGCAGTGACTGGGGCGATAATGTAGTGCTATGAGCAAGCTTTCAAGCATGGATTTGGCGCAATGATAAACACACGCATTATTATTATTAATATCTTCATCAGTGACATACCTAATGGTGGACTAAAGAAGTTGAAGAATGAATCGTTCTGAACTGTTTTCGTGACCGTCCGTGTCGTGCCTCTGCCTTTGTGCTTCTGCTTCTTCTTCACCACTTTCACAGTCACGTTCTTTCCTTTGTTCCACGTTATACTGCACCTGTAACCATGGAAACAATGAGTGTTGTCGTTAGCAACCACAACAATAAATAAACAAGGAACACTGGGGTACAGTACTTCATGTAGACATTTGTTTAAATAAGGTAAACGACTGTCCGTGTCTACACAAATAGCATTAGACTGGCTTCACAACTGTAGCAAACAAATGTATAAGCAATAGCTCTGCAACACACTTGGTAATAGTTAATTTGGTGCTTAACGTCGTAGTGTGAATGTTTCACACATACGCGACGATTACTTGGTTCTAATGTTTACTTTTTTTAAAAAGGAGAAGGAAAATGGTAACAAAAATCCTTAAAATAGCCTCCTTTTACCCAAAATACATGGTGAATGAGTGAGTGAATTTTTGTTTTACGTCACAGCGGGAATCTTTCACCCATACGTGACAGTACATGGTGAATGAAGATCCTTTTCTAAACTTCACAGATTCACAAATACAAAGAAAGATGATCAATTGAATTACAGCTTTATGTCGCAGCAGGATTAATTCACCCATAAGCGGCAACCATGCTGTGAATAAATTCAAACTTACCCCCCAAACACCCCCGCATCCCATCACTTCCCAGACCATTAAAGCTGTACACACATACCATGTTGCAAGTCTTACCCTTTGCACTTTATGATCTCGGGTCCCTCGTACCCTAGTGGGTCCGTAGCGTCGGGTTCAAACCTCATTGTGTACTGCTTTGTTAACAGAGTCTCAGTGAAGAACTCGTTGGCCTCAAAGTAAAATTCCAAAGTAAAACCCTGAAAGATAAAACAATGGAATACTTGGTCAGCAGCAAGTCCAAACAATTTGTCAATGTAATAATAATAATAACATATATATTTTTTTAATTGGGACTGTTAAAAGAAAATCTATTTTTTTGGAATTGGGGTTTAGAGTCGCTTTCAAGATGCTTTCACTTATATCACGGCTTGTCAGTGTAGGGCAGGAGGAAACCAGCAACATACATAGCACTGAATGTTGCAGTAAACCTGCGAGCACCAACTGGTACTGACGGACCAAACACGATAACTTTATTGCCACAGTACAAACATCGCATCTTCATGATCGAACTATGGTGAACATTGATGAACATTGAACATTGCCTCCGAATTCTAACGTTCTACCATTACACTACCACCCACCCCAACAATAGTAGTAGTAGTAATAATAATAATAATAATAATAATAATAATAATAATAATAATAATAATAATAATAACAATAATGTTGATATCATTATTCTATTAAAAATTGGCCTCTAAATACTCTTAATCTTGACAAGCAGAAATAAACTAAGACTAAATTGTGACTTGATAACTTACCATGGGATCAGATTCTGAAAATTTGACTTTTATATCTTGGAGATGATTTAGTATAGGTTCATCATGATCCTGAAAACAACAAACAATCTTAGCTAATTACCAATGGAAACAATAAACAATATTAACTGCTACCAATGGAAACAACAGTACCTGTTACCATGGTTACAATGACGTACATCACATTGCGTAATTGATTGAATTACATTGGGAAATGTTTACCCACACATGAGGAAGTTGCAGGAAGTTAGCTTCAAATATAGTGGTGCACTTCAATGAACATTCAGAAAACAATACATATTAAATTTAATTACCCACAAGTGTTTCATAAAGCTAAATTGTGGAGTAATTTTAATCATTAGGACTTGACTGTTGCCATCCGAGATTGTGTCGTCATCTAGGTACCACTTACCTGTACCATTTCTGATAACATATCTACATTCTTGAAAACTGTTAACCAAAACGACGGGACTCCTTTGACATCAGCTGAAACAGTCATACCAGATGTAGTAATAAAATATAGATGATAATAATAATAATAATAATAATAATAATAATAATAATAATAATAATAATAATATACAGTGCACTCTGGCAATACCGGCACTCATTGGGACCAAGATAATATCCCAGTTTTGAAAGAGTACCGGCGTATTCAACTAATGTAAAATGCATTGTCGCTGCCTGGGACTTTGAAATTATGCCAATATATGCGCAGATTGACGGAGTACAAAGATGGCAGTATTGCCAGAGTGTACTGTAATCTATTTATATAGCGCCAAGTTCAAGGCTAGGATGTTCACAGGCAACATTCAGCGCTTTTCCTCCTTCCCCTAAACTGACAAGTCGTGATATAAGTGAAAGATTCTTGAAAGTGACTTAAAACACCAATGCAAAAAAAATATTTACAAACATAATAAATAAATACAATTAAAAAATAAATAAAATGTACAGTAAATCACGTGCACAGGGTAAAGAATGGGAAATTGTGTTTTCCAATGAAAGCTTCGGCATCCAGGGACTGCAGGCAACAGCAAGGTTGACCCCGGAGCCTCAAAATTTGTGAATATGTGGAAAATTCTCATCCCTGTATATATGTCATGCCAAAGAAACTATTTTTAAATAAAAAGAAGGGATTTAGAGCAGCTTTCAAGATTCTTTCACTTATAAAACGGCTGTCAGTTTAGGGCAGGAGGAAACCATTAACACCCATAGCACTGAATGTTGCAGTAAACCTGTGAGAACCGGTTAGTACTGACAGACCAAGGATGCATTGCCACTCTATAGACGGCGCATCCTATCAAGATTGTATCAGAAAGGTAACTTTCGCAAACATTGATTTTTTAAATAATAAAAAATAGAAAATAAATTTTGTATATAATTTTGTTTAAACAATGATTTAAAATATTTTCCTGCTCGAGTAATAAACCAAAAATCTGCTATGATATATATATTTTTTATCGATGTAACTAGAACATTAGTTTACACAACACATTTTCGTTTCATTTGTAAACATAAATGGCACTGAAACTTTCAAGCAATTTCTTACTTTTTTCTTCTTCCTTCGGTTTGTCTTCTTTCTTTTCCTCTTCTTTTGTCTCATCTTCAACTTTCACCTTGTTCTTCACATCCTCCTTGCCGGAAAGAAAGATTAAAATGTTAGATAATGGAAAACAACTTCATGACTTCCAGTTTTATTAACAAATCATCCATTACGTCAACTTTTTCAATGACCTTAAATGGGAAAATTATCACAAAAAGTCAATGCTTTGTAAGAATAAATGATATAAAAATGAAACCATGAATCTTAATTTATCATCTAATGGAAACTTGAATATTGACATTATTCACACGGTTATTGCCATTTTTTCTCTCTAAAAATATTCCTAATTTAGCCATATATTATGTGCAAACATGTAAAATAACATAGTATTTATTAACGTTTTACCAAATTATCTTGAAATAAGCAGTAATAAGAATGAATTAGTGCTTTACGTCACAGCGGGAATATTTCACCCACACGCGACAACAATAATAAGAATGCAATTATACAGATATAGTATACAAATATTTTGTGTATCGTGTTACTTTGCCTGACTAATAACAATGCAAATTAGGTAGCTCTGACTGTGTGCGACGTCAAAACGTCATACTATTTATAGATGCTACTATATGGAAATAGTAAACAAGATGACAATTACAATGGAAACTAGATGTGCTAATCGACGGAATTTAAGCTAAAGCTCGTCTACTACAAAGATTATCCCTAATTGAAGGGCATAGATGATATCAAAAGACACTCGGTTAATAATCTATAAATACATTGCTCTTGTTCTTCAAAAATATATATCCCAATTCATAATTTATAATCGAATAACTATCAAATATCCATTGATCAATTAGTATAAAATGAATTTAACGTTAAGCACATCAAATTTGTATATACATATTTATAAAAAAAATAATAAAATATCTAAAAATCTAGGGAAATCAAAGATATATATTCAAAATTAAAATACAAATGTATTTCTTTAAAGGAAATCACGACAAAGTGCCGCTCAATGGCAGCCACGCCAGGTCACCAGTTCACTCACAGCGAGGTCATCATCATCTTTCTCGTCTTCACTAGGCCAGTCGCTTTCTTCATCTGTTGGTTCCACAATCCCATTCAATATATCTTTTCTCTGAAAAATAAACAAACCCAACAACTTGAGAATATTAAATATTTGTTTTTACATTTTGCAATGTGTTAACATTATTGGGGAACTGCTGAGTGAAACAACTTGTCCTAACTCATTCTGGACTTGTCCTAACTCACTCTGGACTTGTCCTACCTAATTCTGGACTTGTCCTAACTCATTCTGGACTTGCCCTAACTCACTCTGGACTTGTCCTAACTCTTATTGGACTTAATCCAACTCATTCTGGACTTGTCCTAACTCAGTCTGAACGTGTCCAACCTAATTCTGGACTTGTCCTAACTCACTCTGGACTTGTCCTAACTCACTCTGGACATGTCCTAACTCTTATTGGACTTAATCCAACTCATTCTGGACTTGTCCTAACTCACTCTGGACATGTCCTACCTAATTCTGGACTTGTTCTAACTCACTCTGGACATGTCCTATCTAATTCTGGACTTGTCCTAACTCATTCTGGACTTGTCCTAACTCACTCTGGACTTGTCCCAACTCATTCCAGATATGTCCTAACTTTTGGCCCATCCTATCCTAACTTTTTTTTTAGTACGATTGAATACACTTTTAGTTGAGCAAAATCTCATACTCAAGAGTTTTGTATGCTCAGGACCTGGATTTGTCATTAATCCCTAGATTTATCCCAAATCTTCCTGGATTTATCCTAACTTCTGGATTTATCCCCTCTTTCTGGATTTATCCAAACTCTCCCTGGATTTATCCCAACTCTTTCCGGATTTATCTTAACGCTATCTGGATTTAACCCAACTCTTTCCAGACCCGTACTCACTTTGTCAAAGAGCGATGAATACTGCGAGGCGTATTTACACTCCAGGGAGTGGACTTCCTTGTAGAACTGAGACTCCAGCTTCACCACGTCAAACTGCAGCTTCTTGAGAGCCTTCAGGCGGCGCTTCACCACTTTGGGCAAACTGTTGACAGAAATATATAATAATCAGCATCTTCCTGGTGAAATCAGTCAATGCTGGAGAATGCCAGGAATGCTGGAGATGCCAGACTTTCATCCAACTGACATTTTTTTTTGCTTCACCACCAAAACTAAAATTAAAAATTCCCCAAAATTGTCAATTCAAAATAACAAAGTTCATTCTGTCTTATCACACGTCAAAACAAACTGGAAAATAGTTCATTATAATTTGTTTGTTTTAATTTAAATATAAATTATTCCCCCAAATTGTTAATTCAAAACAATAAAAGTTCCTTTAGTCCTAATACTATAGAAATATCACTATAAAATGTTTGTTTTATTTTTACATAAATTATTCCCCAAAATTATTAATTCAAAACAATAAAAGTTCCTTTAGTCCTAATACTATAGAAAGATCACTATAAATTGTTTGTTTTATTTTTAATTTTAACATAAATTACTCCCACTAAATTGTCAATTCAAAACAATAAAAATTCTTTTAGTCCTGATACTATAGAAATATCTGGACTATTTCGATCGTGAAAGAGCATTCAAGAATAGTCTAAGATAGACAAATTGCTGGTCTCCGATACATTAATAGTGCTACCAGCTGCTGTCAAAAACGCCATTTCTGGGGATGCAAGATGTTGTCAAGATAATGTGTTGTTACAACCACCCAAACAAATATTATCGACTTCTCTATTCTGTAGTTAATGACATTTCCATACACTATGTTTAGCATTTATGCAATGCAATTAGATGATTGAATAAATCATTCAATCATGTTGACAAATCAAATGTATTTCAATTTCTAGATAACAAATTAGCAATAGCTGTGATCTGATGCCTGAAAATTAGTTTGTATGTTTTGTGTTTGTATTTTTTCTAAATCATATTTCCAAACATCTGTATTCTCAAAAGAAACTAGTTGCTCTGCTTAAGCAGAATTAAGCGACTTGAACTGGCTCTATTTGAATCCATATTAAGCCTCTCCATGCTGAAGGCAACCAGAGATGCCCCAAAGAGCTTTGTCTGTGCCTAATCCAGCAGGGAGAGGATTAAAACAACAACTTGAAACGAGAAATCAGCATTATCCAGTGATGAAAGTTACCATAGCCATAATGTCCTATTAAATCCACTAAGATTTCTTTTTAAACATTTATTGTGTTAGGAATTATATGAAAAGTACAAACATTGACAACTTGTTTTTAATATATTTAGGGACAATAAAACAAAAGGTTTTAATGGATTGTTGTCATATAGTATTCCCACAAAGTGTTAATTGGGAAAGGTATTAATGGTCAAATAATGAGAAAGTCACAATTCGACCAGTTTGTTAAAATAAAATATTGTATATGACTAATTAATCAAACTATGTATTTATACAGTTCGAATTAATAGGAGCACATTACAACATAATTAATAGGAGCACATTACAACATAATTATATTTGTTGCCTACTTATAAATAAGACTTGTAAAAAAATATATATATATAAATATTTTTTTTTACATACACCAAGATTTGTCACATATTTCAATTGGTCACAACAAAAAGTTCAATTGGTTACAACAAAAATGTCAATGTACCACTACAATTTGACATTGCACAACAACACTTCTATATTGCACAATGTACTACGGGTCAAATTTGCATTACAATAGAGATCAAGCAATAAAACCAGCATGTCGCACAAGCAAACTACGTCACAATGATCTAGGAAGTAACCGAGATATTTTCACTGTGGACAATACTATTGAAAATATACCAACCGTACACAAACGTAGCAGTTTTCAATACAATAATACTGATTGTTATCGTTAGATTTATCATAGAATCACACATTGATAGTCATAGTCATAATAATATTGGTATTATGATTATTACAGGAAAACAGACAATTGTGATTTCAGCGGAAAACAAGCCTGGGCTCCAGGCCCATGCAACATCCAGTGCAAATAAATACACCCCCCTGGACAAATAAATCAGCAGATTTCTGAGGATCTGTAACAAATTTAAATGAAAAACAGAAAACGACTAAAAATTATTTGTTTGTTTCAATATTAAAATTGAGAAAATGTTCAATATCACAACTTACTTTTTAATCATGTCGTCTATGTCGTCTAAATCCATTTCCCCCCCCGATGTACACGATGAAATATTTCGTAAACTGGCGCAACTTATAATACTGACTGCTTCCACTGCAGAATCCTTTGTAGAATGTACAGGTAATGACGATCACATTAGTTACCTTAGATATAGATTTCCGTGTATTTCCAATACTGCCATTATAATGTAACAATGGCCAGATCTATAACTAATTCTACTATTAAAGCAACATCTGGTCTGGTCCATTGACCAACTCTTCGATTGTTTAATCAAGTGGGAATTTTTAGAAGTTAGTAGAACGTTATTAGATGAGGGTGCGGTAAGGTAAGTTGGTAGACTGGGGTAGTGTATGGGTAGAATTGGTGGGTAGATGCACAAAAAAAATTCATATATGGTAGTCAACCCCCATTTACCCGGACTTCAGATATCCGGTTCCCTCATTATCCAGACACTTTTTACTGGGAACCAATTATCTTCTATATAAAATGACTCAGATAACCGGAAATTCGGTTTCCGTTTCTGGTCGGTCATATCCGGACACCAATTAGACAAATTAGGTACAATCTATATTCAGATAACCGGACGACAAAAGAACTAACGAAACATCGACTGCTAATACTAGATTGTCATTTCAAAATCTCGAAAACCTCGTTGTTTTGGTAAGGATTTTAATCCTGAGTTGTACGTTCGATACAGAAACAATACGAAGGCGTGGATGACTGGGGACATATTTACTGATTGGTTTGTTTGGTTTGATCGATGGATGAAGTTTTGTGGCCTCAAAATCATTCATCAACAGCCAATAAAGTGATGTCAACCAAGGAACACCGAGCCGCTCTAGCCAGCCTTCTGACATTTTACGAAGACAATGGCATCTCGAAAAGTGTTGAGTATGTGTTGAAACTAATGCATTCTGCGTCTCCAGCGCATTAGAGATATGAACATACAGGGTTTTATTATTGTAGACCATGGTAGTACATTCTCAATGTATGAGAAAACTTTAAATAATGGACAATTTTAGAAATCAAATGCACATGGATAATTGGAAGTTTATACTTGTCACTACTCACTAGGTGGGCAGTGTAGAATATGGAATATTGGTATTCTTCAGGGTGGATGTGAAAACATACCCTATCATGTTGAGTTCTAATTGGTATTCTTCAAGGTGGATATGAAAACATACTCTAATATGTTGAGTTATTTTTTAAATTATATTTTTAATTTTGGGGTTTAGAGTCGCTTTCAAGATTCTTTAACTTATATCACGACTTGTCAGTTTATGGCAGGAGGAAACCCGCAACATCCATAACGCTGAATGTTGCAATAAACCTGCGAGCACCGGCTGGTACTGACAAGACCAAGGATGATAACTGTCTACAGACAGCGCATCCTATCAATATCGCATCAGAAAGGTAACTTTAGCGAACAGTGATGCCAGGCTCCTATGGTGGGATTTGAACCTGGAACCTTTGGCTCCGAAGTCCAACGTTCTACTGTTGAGTTCTAATTGGTATCTTGGTATTCTTCAAGGTAGATGTGAAAACATACTCTATCATGTTGAGTTCTAATTGATATTCTCCAAGGTGGATGTGAAAACATATATCACGTATATGTTGAGTTTTAATTCGTATTCTTCAAGATGGATGTGAAAACAGTAGAGCTGCAATGATTCACTCATGTATTCTGTGCACCAAATATAGACCATTGCTGAATAGTATTCGTTATTCAGCACCCAAATATTTGAAGATATGATATTCACGTGTTTTTTTAAACTGCGTTATATAACAATGTTTTATCCATTTTTCCCGTTTTGGAAGGTCTAAACTTAGGCAATTACCTATTCATAACAAACAGCAACATGAAAATATCCATGTAATTACCATTTTAATTGCTGTAAACCATTTGTTTATGGCTACCAATCAATATGTCAATTCTAGTAGTATACATTTACTAGTCATTTAGTAGATCAATTCTAGGTATTATACATACAGGTATATAATAATTTCATTTTAATTAATTGTCGTTATGTAACAGTTGTAAACATGATAAGTATGTTATGCCAAAAACTGTGTTACTTCTGGGTGGAACTTTCTTAGTCGGAGGAGAACCACTACAGGTTTCCCTTTCTGAGTAAAGTGGCCAGGCACCTACTTTGCATTCCCGCAGCAAGTGTTCCAAGTTAGCGAGCTTTCAGTACTGTATGAGATATTGTTACTGCTCAAAGAGCTTCACTTCTCCAAAGAATTTTGACATGCTTGTGTTCTTAAAGAAAATTGTCAATATCTAGTCGTCAACATTCTCTGGAAGAAGTAAACCATCAATTTGTAGCCATTCAAGTTATTAAAGTATCTATGATTCTATCATACAAATGACTTGCTTAATGTATTGTTTCTATTTTCTTGTAATTGTGAATAATTATTCATATTTGGCACCCCATATTCAAGATATGTATCATATTCGCCAATAGGAATATTCGTTGCAGCTCTAGAAAACATACTCTATCATGTTGAGTTCTAATTGGTATTCTTCAAGGTGGATGTGAAATCATACTAATTATCACACCATCATGAGTAATAATTACTACAGTTAATTAACACAACAAATAAACAAAATGGCATTAACCTAAATTTACAGTTTTCATTGCAGGTAAATTTTGCAATGAGCAGTTACACTGAATCATGGTCCCAGAATACATGACTTGGACTGTCATTAAATGTTTTTGACATAAACACTAGTCCCTGAGATTACAAAACATTTTTGAGTACGAATTCATGCTCAACTTGAGGTTTTGTTCACAAATCACCATTTAAATGTTGAGCTTGAGCATGAAATCGTACTCAAAACGTTTAAACATAGAAACTGTGATTTACATAATCTGGCTACACACCCCTGTCTGATAGCGGTATATGGCCAGTGTCACTGCTATCTACATACTGCTGTATACATACATGTACTGGAGATTAGCACCAGCATATCAATATACATGTATGTACACAACTTGAATACCAGATAGAAGGAAATGTGCCATAGTCAGGGCTCTACATTAACATCTTGAGGCACCTGTCCCTGTGTCCTGTCGGATATGAAACTACTTACTCTATTCTATAGGTAAAAGGCTTATTAATTTGGGACATTTCACTTGTCCGCCTGTGGATAGCACCTGGGCTGCGTTCAATGGACAATACATATGCATACGTATTCTATGTAGTATTACGCGAGCCATTCAGTGAGCAATAAGTACGCATATGTATGCATACTTTCAATACATGTTTAGCCCACATAACATTTTGTATGAAAACCCA
This sequence comes from Lepetodrilus schrolli, assembly GCA_032361225.1. Classification (NCBI taxonomy): domain Eukaryota; kingdom Metazoa; phylum Mollusca; class Gastropoda; order Lepetellida; family Lepetodrilidae; genus Lepetodrilus; species Lepetodrilus schrolli. The sequence continues at coordinate 12,381 of JAUTBT010017891.1, forward strand.
AAGCATGAAGCGAATGGACTGGACGCATGCGCAAACTGATTTCCTGTTATTTTCCTACTAACCCTTTCAGCGAACTACTAGATGTAGAGGAAAGTATTGTATTGCAGTGTATTGTATGTATTGTCAGCTGAACGCAGCCCAGTCCTTACTGTCGAACCCTGATAATGGATATAGGAGGAGTGACTATGGTTAACTGATAACTGTAATTTCAAGCGATTATAATTTAAATACATTCATATTGTTATTTCATCCTAATATATACCAAATTCCCACAGCCTTTTAAGTCTATGTCTGAATTATAGAGCAAGAATGAAAACAAGATATCCCTGGAGTTTTTTTCAGCCAAGCTGTAGCAAATATTACTGTTGTACAACAATGAATACAATAATGACGACACATATGAGAAGAGGCCCAAATGTGATTGAGAGCGTATCAACATAATCAAACTGTTTATCCAGGAAAGCAAACGATCAACAGAATGATTCACTAAATCGCGTTATGTTCCATCTGTCATTTTGTAAACACATCCGACATGGCCAAGAAGTAAACAAAACCGACGCGAGCTCTCCCGTAGGCGTGGCGTGTACAACATAGCGATCTAGTGTAACCTAATAGGTGAATAGATAATACGTGTTCATCTGCATTCGTGTGTAATTAGCATCAATCGACTTACCGTGTGATTAATCCCCCACATGAACACACTGAGCAGAGGCTCGTTCGCTCGAAACAGTTTCCAGTTCAGAGCGACGGGCTTGAGTTTTTTACTCAGTCCTTTCTTGACACTTGCCATCGCTCTAAATATTGCACAGAGCCGGGTTAACAAATGAGTATATAAAAATCACAGCTATTCTCTGCAACTCAATTGCTTAGCGTCGTAATTTCCGAACATTATAAATTTGATCGAGCAGCTATCGCTACATCGTTTATCTAATATGCAGACAATATGGCGGCTGAGCTAATATTACCCATAATCCCTAATGAAGGGAGACAATCCTAAAATTCGTCTGCTCGATGAATCACTCTACACCAACATTTAACTTTTATTATCAATATTGAAATGATGGATTTAATACACTATTTATGCTAAGTAGCTCCTTTCCTATATAATTTATTTTCATTCCACTTATCGCGTGGCTTGTAAAAAAACACACCCAAATACTGGTCAGCGGAGTAAACAGCTTTATAAACTGACCACATCATTAGAACAGTGATCGAATTCCGTTATACTTACCTGAGTAAATCTTTTTTTTAGATAGTTAAGGCCTGATGCAAATTTAGTGTGACATTTGACCTATAGAAAACAGGTAAAACCAGGTAAAACAAATTCACAATAATGCATACTCTTATAACAGGGTGTCGACTATGTTACAGCGTAAAGTGATTCTTTAAGATTAACGTACATGATTTGTTAAGGTACTGTGACGGATTTGTTCACAACAGTAATGGATTCGTTGCGAGTCGCTGCGAGTCGCTGCGTTGATGGAATTAAATGAACCAAAATGGTAATTTTGCTTGCTAATTGGGGACAAGATCAACATGATAATATGATTATATATTATTTCAATTATTTATCTAGTCTTCAATAACGCATACAATTAATACTTTTACAGCAAACCAAAGTCATTAGGCCATCTAAATGCACAAATCATCACATATATCAACTATATAGAGCAGTTATGAAGTGAAAATTCTAGAAACATAAGCAGAGAATGCCATGTAAGATTCAAATAACGCAATTTGACTCAAACTTGTTAATTTTGACAATAAATGTACGTGGTGTTAACCAGTTCAGGTATCATTGTTGATTTGAATACTACCCAATGTTAAATTTCATTACGATGTAATGTAATCTACATGATTTTCAGCACAGTGTGACGACTGACAAAACGTGTTCTGTGACAATTGTGCCATGTGTTCAATTAGAGTATAAGCTACTACCTAGATTGAATGTTGTAGTGGTTTGTCATAATTACAGATAACTTTGAACTGTTTAGTTAATCTTGATGGCTGTATTCCGAAATGTTTGGACTGTAAACGTCTTTCATTTGTTCAATTACCTTTCAGATTAATATATTACATGACAATCATGTCATGATCATACAATCGTATTTCATAATATATATTGTATATCAGCCAGCATGCGTAGCACTATGTAGTGCTATTTTTCACCGGCCACGAGTGGCAGAGTGCGCAGCACTAGATAACTGTCACTCGAATTAACTGTCACACGAATTCTCGCAAATAGTAGTCCGCAAACGGAGGTGAATGGCCGAGTACGCAGCACCATCCCCTCCGTTTGCAGACTACATTTTCGAGAATTCGGCCACGCGTGGCCTTGTGAAAATTATTAAGCATGTTAAATCATTTCTGCCACTAGTGGCACACCGTTTGCAGTGTTTCTGAGAATTCGGCTGAGCCATTTACCTTAGACGACCAATTAAATTGCATGTACAAGTCACATGATTTACAAACGGCTGGTCACGTTAACCGTGGTTAAAAGAGAATAACTCATGTTTTAAGTAATGTGAGCGATGCTTTTCAAAATAAAGACCAAAAATATCGACATGAGAAAAAGCTATCTTCATCATTGCTGTTTTATTGAGGCATTTTGAAGCGCGAAAGCTTGGATTCTTGCAAATATAGATCTATCCCATCTAGTGGGGTGGCATGTTCCCGAACATTTCGAAATATAGGCATAACAAAGTACGATTTCCTGGTTTCTATAGGAAAACAACATAATGTTATCTAGTGTGGTCTGGAAGGTATTTTTCGAAATGTGGTTATTATAGAATGCGATTTTCTTGCATCAACGGATGTTTCCGGACTTTATTAAATGTAGGCGTAATGTGATTTCCTAATGTCTGCAAAAAGAAAGTGCCATTTTTGCATTGGTCTAGTCAAATAATTAAAAAAGGAAACTTGTGATTGGGGTCTGAAGGACTGATCCTGGACATTTTGACTATACATGTCAATTTGACATTTTGACTATACATGTCAATGATGCATGCTGTTTCCTGTCATTTGTAGAGAGAAATGGTCATTTTTTAGCTGATTAGAGATATTAGATTATTCACTTTTAAATAGATCTAATGTATATTTAAAAGCGTAAAGCTAAAAGTGATAATAGCATCATTTCAATGATAAAGATTAGCCATGGGCACATCATTAAGTGCAACAATATGCATCAGTAATTTTTGTGATATGTGTCTTGACCAAACAGGCCCAAAATAAATGTTTCCTATCTGTAACAAACTATCATATATATATATTTTTTAATTTTTTTTATTGATAATTATTATATCAAGAATGATAATTTTAGAAAAGGTCTTGTAGTAGGTATTACATATTGGATAAACATTTAAAAAAATAACCATGCTAACAGTTAAGGTTCTTTTTCACATTGAGCATTTTCTGTCCCGACTAAAAAGAAATGGATCTTTGATAACCATTATCCATACACTATATGTTGTGAGCTGAAACTTGTTGACAAGCATGTTCAAACAATTCCATCACTTATCTATATAGCACTTCTACTCTAAACACGTTCAAACACAGCATCGTCGTGAAATGCAAATGGAAATGTCCTGTTGGCCTGTTTAGTCGAGACACATATTACCAAATTTGAGTGACCGGCGTTAAATATGTTTTGCTTAATGGTACCAATCAAGGGTACCATTACTAACAACGGATTCGATTCAATAAAATAAAATAATCAAAAATAAAAGAGAAATGGCGATATATAGGTGACAATGACAAGAAAATACATGATTTAAAACTTTTCGTAAAGTCGAATTTCCTTTAAAAAGGATAAAATAAGGTGCCCAGGAACCTGGTTAAATAAATGTTTGAGATTAGGCACAGAATAAAACTCGGCAAGCAGAGTTGTAAAGTCCACAGTCAAGCACGATATGCCTGACCGTGAGGTCCTAGTCACACCCAACGCACCGAGGTCCATCTTCGCCTTTTAAAATATATGAATGTGTATAAAACGCATGGCCTATGCGGCATCGTCGCAGGACAGTTTCGTCCTGACGACAATATACACCCGACAAGGGAGTGAAACCAATTATGGGCTGATGATGATGTAATTTATTATGGACTTGGCTGTCCCATTTGCCTTGACGTAGCGATTTAATATACGAATTGATGTTATGTTTAGAATCGCTATATGGAATGGGCCTTGATGTTATAGAAGAATTATGTTCAGCCTTTGCTGCTGCATCAGCTAAATCATTTCCCTTGAGGCCGACATGGCTTGGCAACCAACAAAAAACTAGTAGACTATATCTCAAGACTATGGAATGAATATAACTAATGAGATTCGTTACGTTCCGTCCTCATATGCTACGTGGTAAAGTACATTCCATGGAGCGAATTACGCAGCCAGCTGTCGTGATTGTAACTGCATGATTACGCAAATGTAGTTCATACACGTTCGTTACTTTAGCCGCTCTCATGGATCCCTCTGTTGATGCAACGGCTACCTCTGATTCACCAACAGTCGAATACATTTCCATGTGCATATACTGTATGATTAGCATCACGTCCTCCAGCCATACACGCACACCCCTTGGAATAAATACTGACCAGATTGTCCCAGAGCGAAATAAGCCACTATGCCCCTCGTTATCTGTAATACACGCTCTAACGAACGTACGAAATGTATCTAACATTACTAGTGACTTACTTTTGTCAGAAACAGAATTGATAATGTTAAACGAGACGCGGTAGATGTATGCCCATATGAATCCTTGAATGGAGTATGATGAAGTTGTATCATAAAAGATTACGAACAGATCCATTAATCACAGTAGAGCATGCCTTTCTTGTTTTAAAAGTCAATGACACTGGCGTTATCACGATTTTTTCATGTTTTTTTTTCTTCTCTTAATTTGTAGATTATGATGTTGAAATATGAAGCAAATCTTTTGCAACTGGTAATATTGGCTGCTGGAAACGGTGACAATTGATGCCAGCTACTCCAGTATTAATGCTCACATGATGAGAACATAGTGTGACAGATTCCATAATTCGCATGGTCATGGCAAGAGGTAGGACGCGTTGAGAGCTCAACGACCCACGGATGTAATCCGAAGCCATCTAAGTAATGGATTGAAGTTGCATATACATAACTGAAGGGATGGTGACAACTATAAAACTATTGGGAAATAAATAAACGAGACTGTTCCTAGTTGTACACGAATCTCAATGCCTAGTGCAAACACAGAAGAAATAGTTCAGGCGTCGGAAAAGCGCATTAGTGAATTAATTTCAGACTTAAAGCATTAAACCATTACAACGTCAATAGAGGAAATCGAAGGAAAAATTACAGCAATTAAAGAAAAGGTGTCGACAATTGAGGATAAAACTGTTACTAACGAAAAAGCTAAAGGATGGTCATGGTTGGTTGGGGAGACAATTTATCCTTAAAGATCTACATGACCGTAAGCCTAACTTACAGTTTTACGGGATCCCCGAAAAACAGTGAAAATACGGAGACTGTGCTAAAGCATTTTATTTATATTTATTGACACTTTAAAATCCACGGAAGCCCCGGGTAAGTGACCTACACTTCAAGACATTGCACCGCCTACTCCTATCCGAGTACCAGAAAACCAACAACCCAACCGCACATAGGTCTATCATGGCTGGTTTCCTCCACATGCCAGACGTTTTCAATGCCCGTAAAAACACACGGAAAAGGTACGAGTATCCAGACAGATTTAACTCCATTAATGAAAAAGCGAAGGGATATTCTAAGTACAACGCGAACACTCAGACCCATACATGGCATACCTGGAATATAGAAACACTCCAGTTGGAAATCTTCCATCGCCAGCCAGAATGCTGATGAGCAGACGTCTTCGATCAACTCTTCCAACTACCATGAAGCAGTTACAACCCCAAGTCGTTGATCAACAAACAGGAATGAGCTCGTAGACAGACAATAAACTCAGAAGCAATTCTAAGATAAGCAGGTATCACCAATGCAACCCTTGCAAGATGATGATGATGATGATGATGTGAGAGTACAACTGGCTGAACAATGGACCCCAGCTCGAGTTCTTCATAGAGCTGAAACTCCACGATCCTATGTTGTGGAGACAAGTCCGGAGGGTTACACTGCAGAATGTATAGTTTTTTTTTTGGAACGATTTAAGTAAATACTTAATGCATTCCCTCAATTATGTCTATAAATGTGGAAGTCTATCAATTACGCAAAAACAAGGAAATAAGCCGAAACGCTACCTTAAATATTTGCTCCCAATATCATTATTAACTGTTATACCTTCCATTATTAACGAGGATCAAAAAGGACTTATGCAGGGAAGATCAATAAGTGAAGTTACGAGATTGATTTATGATCTGATGGAAAATACTGATGAGTCTTTACAAATTCCTGAGCTACTACTGATGATAGACCTCGAAAGGCGTACGATTCTGTAAATAGACAGTTTATGACAAACGTGTTACGTTTTTTCGGCTTCGGTCCAAGTATTCGGAAATGGATCTCAATGTTCTATCGCGACATTGAATCAAGTGTATTAGTTAGTGTATTTCCTAGTTCCTTTTTCCAAATACTAAGAGGTTGTAGACAAGGAGATCCAATATCATACTACGTATTTATTCTTTGTGTTGACATACTGGCAATATTAATAAGAACAGGTAATAATATTAAGGTTGCAGGTGTAGAATCCTTACTTTTACCTAAACTAAATCACGTTTTCTCAGAAATTCCAAGTCCAAGTAAGGCAAAACATTTTAAAAAAAATTTCAAATTTGTTTAGCAAAGGTTTGTAAAAATATAAATGATAATGAGGAGTCGATTATTTCCAAGTAATTTGGTATAATGATGACATTATAATTAGTAACAAACCGTTGATAATAGAAAAGTGGTATGATGGAGGGATACGGTTTATAAACGATCTTATTAAGGGAAATGGTGAACTTTATTCTGTCGATGAATTTTCAAAAGTATATCAAATCCGTACTGATTTCCTCACTTATCACGGAATTCGCAATGCAATACAGATCTATATTAATCAGTGCGGTTTCCAAAAACTCTCTTCACCGATATGTAATCCATTTTTGCCATACAATATTTCATGCTTGAGAAGAGATATAAAAGGAAATAAGCATTATTATCAAACATTATTAAATCCAAAGTTCACTCGAATGAAAAAAATCATGAACAGTTGGAAGATTTATTAAATATACTCAGACAAACAATGGGATCAGTATCACCTCGTGTCAAATAAATGTACAGACAGTACAGATTTAAGGTGGTTTCCATTACAAATTAATCATAATATTTTAGCAAACAATAGTTTTCTGTATAAAATTGGATACGTTGAATCACCATTGTGCCCTCTCTGTGGAGAATTTCCAGAAACTGTCTGTCACATATTCTGTGAATGTACATACACAAAAACAATTTGGAACCAACTGATCTCGTGGTTTGCAACACAAGATATTAACTTGGAAATGAATAATTCACATATACTTTTAGGTTTTAACGGGAAAAAACAATAACTCGTTAAACGTAGTGATCCTTCTAACTAAACAATATATGATATGGTAATTTCAGAACCGGTAATAAACTACCCTTTCAACATTTGAAACGAAAAATAATACATTATTACGAAATGTCTAAATACACTTCCTTCTCTAACTGCAATCACGACAGATTTTTCACCTTCTGCTGCTCTTTCTATACACTACTAACAACTTCATCGAGGTGTTTTCTTTTTGTCCATCCACAATTTTGTAAAAATACCTTCAAACTATAAATTATTAATGCAATGTATGTTTTATGCTTTATGGTCATGTATACTGGGAATTGTGTGACAAGTACCTGTTAAAAATGTGGAAAATAAAGAAATTATAAAAAGAATAATAATAATTCGCATGGTTCTATGTACGACATATGGTTAGATGGTGTCTTCGCTCAACGATGTAGCATTCATTGGCACTGCTGAATGCGCGTGGTTGTGCATCAAGGTTGGGTTACTTCTTTGAGTTGACACGAAACGTAGACACGACACGAAACTTAGTCGCACACTAATTATTTCAATATACTCAATTAGGGCGTAAAATTGGTACTATCCGGTAAGATAAGAGATCCCAGCGGTTCCATTCAGAGCGTGACCATTGCAACACAGCTATGGCATTGCATGCCCATCCTCGTAAGCGTGCCCATCCTCTTAAACAGATGGTTATTGCATACTTACCATCCTGGACACCGCCCGGAATAGAATGATGTTAAGTAGGCAATGACCATTGTTTCTGAGGATGGGTTGTAGGTATTCGAGATCCCAATTTGTGGACCAGAAGAGAGAGAAAAAAGCATCAAACAGAAATGAGTTATGAACGGGCTGACAATACTGTAATGCAATGGAGGCTTGCGTGCGTATCCATTTCCAAGATATTAATATGCAATAGACCTACACATTACCTACCGGCACAACGTATGTATGTGGATTTTCTGATGCGAGTGATGTAATATGATCTTCATCCTTTTAGGTATATTTTCTTCTTCTTCCTTAATGGTTAAATTTGTCCTAATTAGTATTATTTGGGTGTGGCAGTGCGCGCTCTCTCTCTCTCTCTCTCTCTCTCTCTCTCTCTCTCTCTCTCTCTCTCTCTCACACACACACACACAACACACACACACACATTTAGGTTTTGTCCATTTTTACAGGCACACATATGACAAACTTACTTGAAACGTCATTTGTCTGTCAGTGTGTAACAGATTTTCCGTCGTGTCAATTAACCTCGCCTTGCGAGACTTTCCAATAGGTCTATGGGTCGCGACCAACTGAGAAGTGTCATCACCAAGATGTTGGTGATAATGGACGAACGTAGTCAACAGTTAAAAGCCACCTGTCCGCTTTTTAAGATGGATTGGCAAGAACACTGGCCTCGCCTAATTATCTTCATACATCATCAAGAGGAGCCCCATTAGCCGGAGACCTCACAGAACCAGGTTAAGTAATGTCCTTTTCAATGACAAAGTGCAAAATAACGCGGCAATGGCCTGATTGTTAATTCAGGCCGGAATAGGTAGCTAGAGAGCTTCATTTAAAAATAAAGTGAAATGGTTAGTATATTTTAGTAGTATTTGTTGCCAATGTAGGGCATGCTTTATCCTGATACTGAGTGCGTGGGTGTGTGCAGATTACGTGAGTGTAGTCGTTCAGCCTAGTATAAGGTCCGAGCAATCCCGTACGAAAATGTGTAACTCGAACGTAACCTTAACTTCAACCTTAGCATTACGCTCATAAGCTGTCTCAGTAAATTATTCACCTCTTGTAAACAACACTTACTCGCTTTATTGAAGATACCGAATCTCTGTCCGAAGTCCAGGCCGGCTGCCGGCTCCGTGGCGTAATGGTTGGAGCGTCGGCCCGGAGTGCGGAAGGTCGCGGGTTCGATCCCCGGTCGCGTCATACCGAAAGACGTTAAAAGATGGTA
>JAUTBT010017902.1:0-21856 GCA_032361225.1 Lepetodrilus schrolli
TGATCTAATGGTATGTCGTAGTGGAGATATACTATATGATCTAATGGTATGTCGTAGTGGAGATATACTGTATGATCTAATGGTATGTCGTGGTGGAGATATGCTATATGATCTAATGGTATGTAATTAATACGAACAACTAGTACTAATTATTTTATGTATAGTATAACCTGATGTATATGGAGGAAGCACAAATACATACATCGGTCATATGGAAGTAGAAATATCATGACATACAGAAAATAACAGCATTACGTAATTAATAAAACTTTAAAGAAAGCATCGCTAGCTAGCGATACCACTTAGATCTATCCATTCAATATCAGCCTTATATAATAGCCATGAAAGTGTCGCAGTGCAAATGTATACCGAATCCTTTGAAGAGGTGTTATTTGTAGGTTGGACATGATCCTGGAACGTTGAACATGGTCGTTTAGCAGTCCATACCCTTTATGAAATCGATGAATATATAGCTGTAGGCGGTTTCGATATACATGTAAATGTCCGAACTGGTGGTGTAAGCTAAAACGATTAGTGAGTCTAGGTGCTAGTGTATATTGTTGACCATTACTCGCATTTTTACACTACTACTACTACTACTACTACTACTACTACTACTACTACTACTACTACTACTACTACTACTATTTCTAATAATAATAACAATAATAATAATACTTGCATGTATGCGTTTCAATCATAATTATCAGAATAAATAAGACCACGAAACAAGTAAGAAGGGTATACGATAGTAATGGGTATTGAGTAAATCGTCTCGTAAGTCAACAGGGTCAACATTTCGTATCGCCGTGTTATATTTTCCTGTCAAAGGGTAGACTTAAACTAGTCAAACTCTGGATACAAGACGTCGATACTATGTATACCAATACAGTGCAGTGTGCGGACCATTAAGAATAGGTCATATCTGTATACAGTAAAATGTCTACAGTAAAGAGCTATTCCATTAGCAGTCAAAGGCGTAGTGATGGTATGTAGTAGTGACGGTATGTAGTAGTGACGGTATGTCTGACGGACATAGTGAGTATTAGATCACCTTTAACTTAAAGTATTTCGCTGAATCGTGGCTGACAAGGCAATGAATGCGGCACTGTAGATATTGTTGATATTAGTTACACTTTACCTGATCGGATGGGTGCAGTATATACGTGTATACTTGATAAACAAACATTTTATTTTTAGACATATAATTAACGTCTATATAAAACGGCAAAGCAAAGCCTTATAAATTTTCGTATAAATATGTTCGAACCGAAACTATGTTGGATTACTTCTGATTATCAACAGTCTGAATCAGTCTCTGAATGAAGCAGACATTCGTCGCAGGATTAAACGTACTTTGATCGACTACGAGTTATAGTTTGAAGCACACAGTTATCAATGGGATATTAAAATCAATTAAGATCCCATCAAAGCATTCGGTCCGATTTAATTCTTATTTGATGATCAGGGATCAACCTGATACAAGACTATGATACTTTATCAGCGTGGCCTCGTCATGGTGAAGCTCCTGTAAAATATAACTGACAGCTGCAATAATTGAAGAAGCACTTTAGTGGTACCTGCCACACATACCCTGAAACATTGACACATTTTTATGTAGACAGTTACTGAATAATGTATATTAGACGTAGAGAAAAATGTTTTAAGCTCTCGGGAGTTGAATATGTGGACCGGGTAGTACGGTTAGTGCCAGGTCAAATTAAACTAGTACTGTAGATGTCATGTCAAACTTGTGCGATTAGTGTCCTGTCAAACTAGTGCAATAATCAATGTCGACCCGACCAGTTCTCTTCCAGCCCACTCATCTGTTGGTTCACATCTCTGGAGGATTAGTTGCTGATTTATTTGAAATGAAAATGTTCAAGTTCTGATCAGTTTCACCTAAAGCGATAATGTCGTTCAACGACGAGTGAGTGAAGTGGGAATGAAACCGATTTAAATTTCCAGTGAAACCCAATTATCTAAAAATGCATTATGCTATGCAAACGTAATCACTTTGAGGTAAGCTATTACCACTAGACGAGTACTTGTATAGATATAGTCTTTCGTCAGGCATGTACATTATATGTGTATTTATTTTTAAAAGCTATTGGACTAGTTGCTCTGTATTTATACAATTACGTTTTAGTGCGTGTGCACTGCAGCTCATGCAGCCAAACATAGGCACAAGGTATGGAATTCCTATAAGGTCTATGATAAGCATTGTCGCACGTAGCCAACATGTACGCACATACAGTTGCATATCGCATTTAAAGAAAACCATACATTGTACTAGTTATAAACAGCTTCTATTACGTATGTGGTGTCTGTGTGCACATTACAGACATACAGACACAATCTTAGAAATACATGGCATACACGCACATTTTACAGCCGCTTCTACCTTCTCAAAATGATACGTGAACCACACATGTGCAGCCGGATAATGTGGCAGTAAAACGCCGTTAAACATTGATATGTGACAGGTGCATGGAAGTTCCAGTAATATACCTACTTAATAATATCAACTGGTTGCAACAATTTGATCCCATTATAGACTATTGAATCATGTCGTACGCATTATTTGTTATACTATTGTAGTCAACTTATGCTTTTGTTATAATTATTTGCATCATAGTATTAAATTTTACCCCAAGAAGTATACATGTATGTAATAGAAACATCTTATTATATTTCCAGAAAGTCTCTTTAAAATATGCATACCAAACTCTGAATAATAGTGTATGTCTAGACTTCCAGCGAACGAAAAATATACTACAGAACAATTTAGTAAAAAAATACTAATTAAAATATCACCTGCATAGTTAATAGGTAACATGACATTAATATAGTTTACCAAGAACACCGTTCGACATCTGCTTGACACGTGGTGTGCGGCTTCATAACACAGGGTCTTGTAGAACAACGCAGCACGTCTGACATCGGTCAAAACCACCCAACATACATTTTTGTATACAAACATCACTAAATAAACACATACTAGTATACAATATCCGTACGTTTGTTGGTCTAGTAATAGAGAATATTACATTCAGTTGTTAAAAACAACCCCCCGGTAATTTTTAACTTTCATCGTTTTCGTATGTACAATAAAGATACGCACATTAATATAGACACATACTTTTAGTGTACAAGAATGTGATGACATTTAGGTTGAAAGCTAAACTTATAGTGGAAGATGCAATCTGATATAACGTACAATGATAGTTGTTGTTCGTTTGGGAGAACAGACCATCAGATTCAACAAATGTTGATTTGACCCAGGGAATATCATCGACATACTATGGGTTGGTATGGTAGTTTTAAAACATCAACGTTCTCAGGAGTGTGTTATAGCAGCCCTAACAATTGTATATGCTAGCATCTTCATTCTCAACGCCTACAGCCAATAGATCGTAATGAAGTAAACGTCTTGTAATAAACAGCTTGAACAGTTTGTCGCAGTTCTTACTCAATCAACTCGTCATGCAATGGTTACTTTGTAATGTGTTATCTGTAGTATGTATTACTTGTATGTATGTATCACCCACAGTGATTTGGATCAATTTAGTAAATAATAATAATAATTATTATTATTTATAACAGCTATGCAAATCAGACTACTGACGACTTTTAAAACAAGGAGCATACTCCGGGTATGTAGGAACCCATCTGCTTTGCGCTATCTTAAGATTTATGTAAAATAAAAAGTCGACTTCGTGCGAATGAGTCCAATTGTTAATCGATGTAAATAATAGGGCCGGTCGTCGTAATCGGAGAGCGTGTCGTCTCTTAACAAAACAGAATTGCTATTTTCTCACCCTGAATTTATTTATCTATATAACAAAGGTATATTGCAATATTTGTCTATTAGTCTATAGCACTGTACAGGGCCTATACATGTACACTTTTACTAACCTTAATTTCGTCATGTATAGGTAGATGGCAATGATTGCGCCCAATTCTAATTTTGATGTCATTGAAAGTGGAGACGGATGTACTACAGTTCTTCGTTGAACATTTCCAGATGATCAGATCCTCTATCTTCTTATTTACTCTAAACATGTAACCCTCTAAACGTAAATATCGGCCGCCGCTGTTGGTAGGAATTTGAAGTCTAACTGTGCGTTTGCCATTTCAAAAGTGACCATGACTAGTAGCATACTTTTGAATTTACATTGTTCAGCTTATTGTAAGGGTCATTGCGACGTTGAACGTCGTTCAATCATGAGACGTTCCCCGTGTGTTAATCCGTTGTCAAAACAGTCGTAAAACAACACATATTAATAACCGTATGCGAATATTTTAGTAACTCAATTCGACGTCGAGCGAAAACGCCCTCTACCACATATTGTATTCTATTAAATATGGTTTTAAAGAATTTCGCTAATTAATTTTACTGGTTGCAAGGATACATCTAAAAGTGTGTAGGTCGGGGAATTTCAGATATTTTTCACGAATTACCAGTGGTCTGTGATAACTGAAATATTCACATTTAAAATGGTAGTGAAATTCGTCACCGACCACAGGTGAATTGCATAGTGGGCACGTCCTGTTTTCTCTGGGGATTGATCGCCACCTGCCAGTCTCGGTTGGTAGATGATTATTACATGCTCTAAGTTTTAATACAGGAATTGATATTTGCTTTTGGAGCAGAAGATGCTTTAGAGGAAGGATTGTATAATAATTGTGTAGTACATTCCCTTTATGCTATTTTCAGTTTCCGATCTCCACTTTTGTTTGAACTGCTCTTGTAATATGGTTTCTACTTGATGGACTAACCACTGTCGGTCATAGTATTGAGGATTGTTGAAAACGTAAGATAATCCACAATTATTTAGTATATCCTTGATATGATTAATCCATTTAATCTGATAGTTAGCATGTGTCGTTTCATTATTGGGTAGTATATACAGGATAGACGACAGTTTATTGACACTACCTGGATTATTGATCCTATGCCCAAAATGTATCATTCTCGTAGAGGTTTGTAAGGAAATAGGTTTACGGCCTTATTCCTCACATACAATAAAGTTTGGTGTCCATTTTCGAAGATCAGTTGCTATTTTCATAAATGTTAATTGTACCAATTACGTCTGGGTATGTATATCCCCATATTTCTGCCCCGTAGAGTAGAATGGGTACAATAATAACATTACAGTCCAAAGGCAAATCTGCATTTCGTGCTTTCTTAATGAGGGTGAACATTGCTTTAGAGGCACTATTCGATAGTTCTAGATTATATTTTCCATTTCTGCTTAATTTCAGGTATTGGTAGCTGTCAGCAATTCCTATATTGGTATGTCGAATATTAAAAGTGTGTCTACAATTTTTACCTGGTCCATTACCAAATATGACAATTTTAGTTTTCTGCTTATTTGCTAGAATACTCTTGGAAAGCATCTAATGTTTGTTGTAAAATCAAAGGAGTGTCACCGAATAGTGCGGTATTATCCGCATATAAAAGTAATAAGAAGTGGATAAACCTGTCAGTATTATTATAATTTGTGTATCTGAATACATTTACATTCGTTATCCAGCAGAACCTTTTCCATGTCAATAATGTAGATACTAAAGAGAAAGGTGGAGGGGGGGGGGGGGGATTTTCACCCTGTCTCATGCCTCTGTTAATATAAAATAATTCTGATTTATCACTGCATTGTGTCATGTACATTATCCTACACTGGCACTTCTCTGTCTAGTGAGCTATTCTATCTGACACACACACACACACACACACACACACACACACACACACACACAGAGCTAAAAGTTTGTATGTCCATTTAATAGATCAGCCAGCTGCTATTGTTTTCGTTGAACTTTGGTGATATTTAATCACTCAAAACAGTTGATATATGCCTTCGACGATGAAACATAATTCACATCGGACGGAACATATGCCATATAATTAATCTAGATTAAATCTAATTTCTATTAACAGTTGATATTTGATTTCTATTGTGAGATATTATTCAAATAATTAACGTCCCCTGAAATATGCCTAGCTCTACCCCACGGTCCGTCTATCTGTCTGATATTTTGTGTAGGTCTTTCAATTCCTAATTAGCAATAATGTGCATTATTTCTGCAGGAATACACCCCACCAATCACAATATTTCTACTGATTAGGCTTGGGTAGGTGGAAGCGCATTGGTAGATCTTAGACCTTCATAACCAAAGGTCCATGGTTCAAACCCGTCCAGGGGACTGGAATCATGGCGATCATGACAAGATACGCAGTTACCATCCATAGTTCATTAGTATCAGCAGGTGCCAAGCTGTCATGTCATAACAGAACAGACCAGAACAGAACAGAACGTTAGTACACTCAGGCTGTTAATTACAGCATGTGAAGTACTAATTAATAGAATGTATATACAATAGGTGAAGGGGTTTACATGAAGATATATTTATATTAATTTATATTTATGTCAACGACATCATTTTGAAAGCCGCTCTAAAACGCAGTTCAAGTAAAAACTAAAATGTCTGAAAGATTTACTGTACAAGATGCATTATATTTTCATGTAGAACAAAGAAATATAATTCAGCAGTTTGTGCACAACCAATGAAACTACATGACCATGTATAAAACAAATCAACTGTATGATATGCGAAGAGGTGGTTCCATGTAACATGATTCATGATAGTTTTATGTCAAATGTTGCAGGATGATTGCATATATTAAATATGTTACTTTAAGCTGCATGGCTGTAGATGCAACTAATCATAAAACAGAAACATCCATGAATTCTACATCTATAGCATATACATATATTATGTAGGTAGCTAACTTCAGCAACTGAAAATTATCATTCTAAAATCATTGTTTCGCTTGCATTTCCATTGTGTATATGTACGTATAAATTATTGAATTTTTCAACCCGGACTGTTTTCATATTGTGTTTCTGGTTTCATATACACGCCTATGAAATATCAACGTGGAATATGCGTATAGGACTACAATGTTATATTATTTACATTAATATGCTTTATAGGGACCCAAGTTGCAATTTAGAATAAGACATCCCTCTCATGTCTCATGTAATAGCGGATGAAGTACTTCATAACGGATTAAATTTGACTGTAATTATATTGTAACAATTAATTATACCAACTGACAACATATCACGAACTTGAATTGCATTTCACTGTACTGCATATTTTACATCGAAATTATAAACGCTTTACGACTGTGAAGGTGGACAACACGTTCAAGTACAAGTTAGACATGAAAACGTGCCGTGGTTTTCATTTGAACAATCAGAACTGTTGAGGTCGTGAATTCCAAGGCGGTCTAGCAAATCAACTCGGTTCCTCCTAGTTTGCGTGTGTTATCAGCCGCCCATGTTACTGGTCCACGGTCTGGGATATTGGGTTATATTTATCCAGGCATGGTGGCACACTTTCCAATAGGATACACACTGCACACACAGAAGCCCATATCTACTTTCAAGACTTCATAATTCGGAAATGGGATTAAAAAATCTGGCAAAAGCATTAAGGATTAAAAATGAACTTGCCAGACAAATTCTGGCAGAGTTTTGGGGGACTTTCATTCTTGTGGTAAGTTGCAAGAACATCATCATTCAATTCAGCATAATTACTGTATTGTGATAATGCATAACGCTTATAAATATATTTAAAGTAAATTCGGAGTAGGAGATAAAGAAGCATAGCCAATGTTAATATTAGACAATGGAATATTATTTATGACATTCACGTGTATGCATTGAAAATAACAACACTGTCGTGAGTGGATATTCTCTTTACTGTTTATTAAGAAACAGAAACCTGGTGAAAGATACATGGTTTCTTATGGTTATTTGTTATAATTAAATATTGTCTAATATTTCCCTCTACCTTTATGCTACAATTCATGATCAGTACATATACAAGCATTAAAAATGAATTGCAAAGTTATAGAACTGGTAAACGCCCATAGACTTAATTAATTCGTCCGGCGATGAATGCATTTTGCTTTTACGGTAATTTCATTGCAAGCGTGTGTGATTATGATAAATGCGGCATATTACACATAATGCACACAAGCCGTTGCTGGTTCTGGCAGAATATGGGTGATAATTGTGTATTAGCCATATATAATGTTCACAAATACTTCCCGCTGTCTGTATATTTCGGATGCCTATCTGCCCATTGCGCTATCTGCCCTCATATAGGTAGATCTATCAGATATTTTCGTTTCTACGCAGTGACGGCATTCCTCAAATGGTTCTCGTGACATGAGTTGCACAAGTAAACTATTAGGAAGTAATATCAGGATTGTGAATAGCTTCCTGTGTAGTCCATGGGTTCGTTTAAACATATTTGTATTTTCTTTTTAAAAATTAATAAGGATTGGTAATCAAGCCGTAAAACAATTATTTTAATACTGCTTCCCTACATATGCACACCTGATTGCAATTAAGCTGCATTAACTGGACTTGTGAAACAATCAATTGCTACTAGACGTTTTATCAATAGCCGTTTTATCAATAGACGTTTTATCAATAGATGTCCGCCGTAGAGAACCGCATGTTCTGTTCTCTACGGCGGACATCTTCAATATTTCAAATTACCCAATGGTGACAAGTCCACGTCACTCTGGCTATCTTTATATACATCCCAATGATTATTAATCCGCAGAGAAAAAAAAATATATCAGAGAATTTTGGGTAACGCACTGTGTTTGCCGGACTAATATTACGATTTTAAACAGAATATCATCAACATGTATATTAAATCGCTATGTCAAGCTAAATGTGATATTGAAATACATAATAAATTACTTCTTCTGGTTTCACCTCCTTGACAGGGGTATATTGTCATCAGGACGGAACCGTCCTGCGATGATGCCGTATAGATAATACATTTTTAACTCATGCTTGTATTTTAAAGAGCGAGGATAGTCTCGGTGTATTTAGTGTGACGATTCGATGACCTCACTATCAAGCATATATTTGTCTCGATTGCGTGGATTTTGCAATTCAGTGTCCCGAGTTGTATAGCCCGCCTAATCTCAAACATTTATTTACCTAGGTTCCTGTTCATCTAATTGTATCCTTTATAAATGGAATTAGATTTCATGAAAGTTTTAATTATGCATTGTTTTCATCTATTTACCAATGTTCTATACTTATATTTCAATCGTAACTTGTTTGGCATTGTTTTCATGCTTGTTTCGTTATCTAATCTATGTCTAATTTCTGTCTTTCAATTACAAAAAAAATTTGATCTAAAATTGTAGTCGTCGCGTGCGCATGAGCTATTAGCTTGCTTTCGAGCGTGAATTTGGCGCAATATAAATGTTCACATTATTATTATTATTATTATTATTATTATTATTATTGTGTGGGTGAAATATGCCTGCATCAAACATTAATTAAATCAATCAATCAATCAACGTACAAGCTTGTCTCTATGGACATACGTTTGACAATTCAAAACCTGCTACAATTATCAATAACTCATGTCTAAAATTAATATAAACAATTTTACCTGTATGTACTTTAACATGATATGCATATCAGTGCATATAGTCGTGCGCCTGTAACATAAAACTGAGTGCAATACTGCGTGTGCACAATATACAACACCGTCGAGCGAACGAGATGTGTTTCATGATAAGATTTGTAGTTCTATATTAACTGAACAATCGTATCGCTACGACAGTCGTAACTCATGTACGTTAGCGTGGAGCTGCCGACTCTCGTAACGCTACGATTGTTCTGTGGAACGGGGCCTGGCCCCGAGATTACACAACGTTTTGAGTATGATTTCATAGTCGAACTCAAGTTTTATATGGGGATTTGTGAACAAAACTTTGAGTTGAGCAGGCAATCATACTCAAGAAAGTTTCGTAATCTCGGGGCCTGATATAGCTTTAGTATATTTGACTACCTGATCTGCCTTGGGACGTTACAATCTGTGGTACCTGACAGCTTAACACACGGGCAATGATCCTAATTTATGGAGTATTAATAAACATACGCAAACCCTCATTTCTGTTTATTTAAAACATGTAACACTTTTTACATCCTCTGAAACATAAGACCATGTCCTACTTAGCATCAGTGCCGGATATTAAGTAGATAAAGACCAATTGTTCAGAGGATACTCTCATTTAACAACTCTTTGTAATACCATTTCATACATATTATGTTCATAGTACGATAGTAATAGTCACAACGGTAAAGTTCTAGTCTACTCAGCAAAATTAATTATGGGCCGGCAGATATTTTATTGTAAAGATTTCTACCAAATTTCGGAACGGCTTGAGGAATCTAATGCCATTCTTCTTCGGACAATGCGTCTGAAAGTTCTTGAAGATTTCCTATTTGCATTACACTGTTCCCAGATGAAAGTGTAAATGACATCCAAAAATAGGTAATGTGTCATGAGCCCTTGTATTAACTGTTGACAAGGCAGTTACGCGCTGAGACAGACATTATCATATGCACACATAATGTGATTTATCATATTCTTGAACGTATTTTATGAGACACGGACGGCCATTCCAACCAACAATAGAATGACTGCGTAATCGTTCAAGTTCACTTGAATCAGCGGTTCTTGCAAGGGATCTCACGGATATCTTCACGAGTTTGATTACTGTACGTCGCACTATATCAACTCAAGTGTGACCTTCATGCTGACTTGTAAATTTATGCTTATGTGTGCCTGAATTTGTCTGTTTGTTTATTTGTTTGCGTGTGTATGTATGTGTGTGGGTGTGAGCGCGTGTATGTATGCTTGTATAATCGCTTAAAAACATAATACCCACATAGAAATGTTCACCAGTAATATACTTGTTTTAAATACATTTCCTTTATCCACCTAATTGTTTGAAATAGCATTACATTTATTAAATATGGTTAGAATTAATTTTAGAAAGGAATGCATTACCCAGACATACAACGCACGTGTAAATCTGGGAATTGGTTAGAGGTGTTTGTTGGGGTGATCGTTCGCTGCCACAGTTACAGTTTTAATCTGTGAGTATATTCAAATATGCAACTAATAAGCCAGCAGCTCTGATCATTGTGCAGCTTCTAGTCATATTACGCCCACAAGACCACACCTTCATGGTTTTGAGAACGATATATTTGCAAGCATCAACTGGGAAAAAGTATATTTTCATAAGTGTTAGTATGTACATACACATTAATAATGCTTTAAGTTTCGTTATTTCATTATCTATTTAAGAATATGTATAAGCATAGACCTCCGAAACTATTCTTAAACATAGATCCTGTTGTGAAGCAAAACGGCCATGCTGATTAGAAATGAAAGGTAAATATGTCGGAGTTTATTCACTAGTTTATGCTTGTTGTATTTTCTACGATTCATATCCTTCCAAACTGCTGCTGTTTTTCACTTATGGTGTCACATATTAAATGACATACATGATATGTTATTTTAACCAATTAGAATTTCAAACCCTCATATGTCACACATTTGGACCATTTCTTTTAATTGCCCGTGCAGTACTTTGCCATTGTTTCTTTCAGAGAAACAAACCCTAACATTTCTGTTTAGAAACTGGATGCAATGGTATAATTATTGCATTAAAGGATATCAATTAGGAGGTTAGAGAGTCAATACTTAATGGATGCACACGCATTTATGAAACCTTGTCTTATTAAACAATAACCAAATTTCAATTTAGGAAAGTCATACTAATGAAATTTAAACTTACGTTATTGAGACATTGGCGAATAATTTGATTTAGCGGACTACTTACTGTTTTTTTTGTGTGTGTACAAACGAGACTGAAGAAGGAGAATGTCATTCTGAAGTACCGGTATACGACAATTGACATTCTACTGTAAGTCTACCAACTGATGGAAACAAACATAGGTTTAAAAATACGTGGCCGAATTCTGTGAACAGGTCTCCGATAACGTAATGTAGTTATAGAGGTACACTTTCCTTTCACACTATCGGCTATCGCTCTTCACTGATTATCACAGTGTAAATACAGCCGTCAGTCGCTGTGACTGATAACTACGCACCAATTGAACACATTATATAGTACCTCTACAATGTGGTGTTATCATGAACGAATGCTAGATAATGTCGACTGTGAGTTCAGTTTTTCTTCCCGTATTACCACCGTGGGTGGTACAAGAGTACAAATATGTATTACATACATATACGAATTGATTAGGTACTGGTAAATCAAGATGGTTAGAAAATTTACGTGGCAAACGCTGACATTACAATCTCTATAAAGTTGGACAGATTCTTAATTTCTTTGAGCACAGATGTACAAAAATAAATTATTTCTATATAGATTAGAGAAACAAAGATATTTGTGAGCGATATATTTCCTTCTAACAGTGTCGAAGTATTCACAAATACATAGAGGTCATTAAGATGGCAGGTTTCGGAGTCAATAGTAATAATAATAATAATAATAATAATGTATTAATGGGATATGTTGGGTATGATCATGTACAGTATGATGATTAGGGGCAAAGCTTGTAATACATATTCCATGGCATCTTCTTTACAACAAATACTGATGCTCTAGACATTCGCCGTTGCCTCTGGAGCCCAGTATGTCCTGAGTCGACAGACACTGAGCAGCTTCCTAACAGTGAACCTGGCTGGCGGGATGGGGCTGACCCTGGGCATATACTGGTCTGGAGGAGTGTCAGGTATAACATGCATACCATTAGAGTGTCTGATATAACATGCATACCATTAGATTGTCACGTATAACATGCATACCATTAGAGAGTCAGATATAACATACATACCCTTAGAGAGTCAGGTATAACATGCATACCATTAGAGAGTTAGATATAACATGCATACCATTAGATTGTCAGGTATGACATGCATACTATTAGAGAGTCAGATATAACATGCATACCATTAGAGTGTCGTACCTACAGTGTCGTGCCTGTATCGGCATTTCTGAGAGTATATTCACGACCACATCACTCGTGGTTATCTACCATAGTTATTAATTACCGATTATGAATAATTATTATGATTATAGTAACATTGTCTAGAACGTATCCGTTCGTGATAAAAAGTAAATGATTCTATCAACATGGTTAGTGTTCAACAAGGTGTATTTTAGTATATTCTTCGTCTGCTCCATTGTAAACCCTGTCTGCTGTGAACTGCCGTATATATTTGTGGCAAAGGAACGGCCATATTCGATTTTGACCACTTAGAGTATCCAATCTAATAAAGTATTAATGCAGACAGGTAAACACATTTTCTCTCCGATTTTAGGAGGATCATTGAACCCTGCCGTGACTCTGGGTCTGTGTTTAAAAGGGATGATACCCTGGTATAAGTTTCCTTTCTATTCTGTTGCCAACCTGGCAGGGTCGTTCTTTGCGGCAGTTGTGCAGTTTTATGTATATTTTGGTAAGTTGAAGGATTGTGGTCACTCCATTTACTCCATGATCATGTTTATGCTGAAATGGAATATTATCAATGCAGATCCAAGACTATTGTAACAAAAAGCGGAAGTGATACATTATGATATCCTTAGTTGTCTTATGTTTATTCTTACACTAGTTATATTCCTTATTCCATAATTATACACTTCAAACGTTCTAACTGCACGTGTACATCTGCAGACTGATGACACGTTGCCGAATTCATGTTTTGCAATGGGCGAGTACTGTGTGAACGGTGTTATCTAGTTCATACAATGAAAGAAGATGTCCTAACTAATTATATATCAGGGTTTTTCAGATGCAATAAACCATTTTGATGGCGGTATACGAAGCACCACGGGACCTAATGCAACGGCTGGCATATTTGCTACCTACCCGACGGAATATGTTTCAACTACAAACTGTTTTTTTGATCAGGTACATTATGGCTTCTTTACCCCCAAATACAGATCATTGATTGTAAATTGCCAGTCTTAGTTGATCGATTTACAATTAGCAGTTCCTATTCATCCAGATTGTTCAAGCCGTCCAATTTATGGATGATTAATGCATCGTAATTTAGGTATAGACAGACCTCTAATAATGCTGCCGTCTTTGAGAACAAGTCGTGCATCCTGAGGGAATGTTTCAGGTAATGGGTACGTTCATATTGGTGGGTTGCATCTTGGCGATCACGGACAAAAACAACATGATGCCATCCACAGGATTCCTCCCATTCGCTCTAGGGTCCATTGTGTTCGCCATAGGCACCTGTTGGGCCTTGAACTGTGGATACGCCATCAACCCGGCCAGAGACCTGGGCCCTAGAATATTCACAGCCATTGCCGGATGGGGAACTGAACCCTTCACGTATGTAAAGTCCTTAGAGAGAACGTTAGAAATACGGCGGTGTTATTGATATTAAGGTTGATTACTACGTCAGCTAGCTATAAGCATAGAGCTTTAAATGATAATGATAAATACATGTATTAACTGATAAAAAATCTCCGGTAAGTTAAAATTACCAATTAAGGGTAATAGACTTACATTATTTCAACTACTGTGAACCTTGCATGCCACAGCTACCGGGTACGTGAAAATGTATTTAAGTATCTGAAAATGCATATTATCTCGGTATAATACATCGCAAAGGTAGCAAATACTACCCTAGCTTATGAATACTGAAGATGGAATACGGTATTTACGTGTTGCCCTTATTGCAGGATTCGGAACTACAACTGGTTCTGGGTCCCACTAGTGGGTCCAATGGTTGGATCCTTCCTCGCGTGGATCATCTACTACTTCTTCATACAGCTTCACTGGCCGGAGGATCCTGATGAAGCAATAAGCAAGGACACCATTATCAAGGACATCAAAGGGAACTTGATGGTAGAAGCAGACATGTCCCACACTAACCACGGATTCAAACATGGTAAGCACACTGCATTAGCCAGAACATAATTAGCCAGAAGGATTAAGTACATGCAGGATAATGGTTTAACTTTATATAAACTTGCTTCCTGAACCTGATACTTTGTTTTAATATTAACACTGAAACCTTCCAGCAAATGCTCATAATATAAATCTTTCCATACGAAAGTAAGTGGCCATATATTTAAAAACTAAATTAACATTCCTAGTTTACATTATCTATGTACCCTTTTTCAGATGAAGACGCTACAAAATTATGAAGTGCAATGACATTTAATCCACCACCGGTTCGGAGATATCTTGAGTGAAATAAATAGCGGAACGTTGTTATGTGATATTTATTACAATGTATATAAGAATGTGTATTCAGCATTAGTGTGTGTGATGTATTCCAATGGCAGCAACTGTTTATGGGTTTTAGCTATCACTGAATTTGTGCACTGTGCATTCATTTATCTTCATGGCGACAATGCCACTCAAGATAATTCACATTGAAAATATGCTTAAAACCCATGTTACCATAGTAAACCATAGTAATTCCATGATATGGCAAAGACATCGATTTACTTTAGATCGATTGCATAACCGGAAGACATAGAATCCAGGTATGGTAAAAATTGACAGCATATTAAGTTACAAAAACACCAACTATTCAGCTGTTAATGCTATGATTGTTATTAATAGTTAAAATTCCAAGCTGAAACTGCATGCATAATAGAAGCAATAGTATCGAATGTGTTTAGTGTTCCTGTCAGTGAAGAGAACAAAATATATTGCGATACATTTCTGAGAGGAAAATAAACCCGATAAATGTGAGTAAGTGTAGTCATTATTTCTACTCGAGTATCCACATGGGCTGTATTCTATTCACGACTTTGGATACATGAGTACGTGAGTACTTGAATCGAACGGCATGAGTAAACACGGAGTGAACCAATTTGTGAACAATTAATATACTGAACCAAAAAAGTTTGGTAAATTATTAAAATAGTGTCCATATTACTGAAATATATGTATTTTCGCATATTACAGTTACCACACGATTCTGTCATACGAGAGAAAAAATGATAACAAAACTCGTTTGCAGATATACATGTACTTCGGTTTGACCTTCAAACGGATTTTTGGTGAATCCTGGAAATTATACGTGCAGTCAGGGTAAGTTGGAAGTGGATATCAAATAGTTTAAGGACTGCCACACGAAAACGAATACGACATTTGATTGTTCTGATATAGGCCATCACCGTGAACTGTTCATTACAGTACAATATCGCGTCTCATGGGACGTCAGCAACAAATTGGACAAGATTAAGATCGAATACGTTCGGCTAGTCCACGTGGACAACTCCACGGGAGGTTCGTGAATTAATATCACACACTAGCGAGTGTGTTAATTTCGTTATCCAACAACTTTTGAACGGAAATTCATACAACTCAAACGTATTCTCATGTGGAAGTCAAATAGGGAGTGGCGGATGAATACATCCCCCCACCGCCCTGACCGTACCGACCAATGAAACCGTCTATCACGATGACAGGCGTGGGGAAATTGTGATACAAGCCATATAACCAGCCAATGAAAATGCTTGCAGGTGTTATGCACTACTGTGCACGATATGATATGTATGTCATGAGTTATCTTAAAGCATATGTTGGATAAAGTAACATGTAAAAAAAATTTTTTTTAAAAGAATAGTCAAATTTCAAAAATAATATAAAGGAGACAAGCTACCAGTCTAGGGCAGTCTCGCCTCGCAATCTAACGTTATTATTAGATTGCGAGGCGAGGTTGACCTAGACTGGTAACATGTCTCCTTTACGTTATTCTTAATTATTTATTTTTTACATAAATTACTTTCTTTCTTCTTTTTTTTAGAATATCTATAATATTTTTATAATGTAAAATATTATTTTACTATTCTATCACCGAACCCCTGCGCCATGATTCTATAAACGTAACGCATTGCGTAATCAAATGAACGAAATTCGGCTGCTTGAGATACACGATACAAAACACTATTAGCAGCAAACGTCTTGCCAGCGATAATGCATCGCATACAATAGTCAGACACGATATGTACGAAAATTGTGTGGGAATTGTCCTAAAAACTACGTTATTATCGTGTAATCCTAACGAAATTAGGATACTCAGCTGCTTGACCGTATGCAATAAAAACGACGTTATAGTAAGTAGACTTATACAAATAACCCTATATTGCACATAGCATACAGGACTGCATACACCTGCTCCACGCGTATCTCTAATATATATCTAATAAGTACATACATTGATAAATTGAAATGAAGCAGTTCGCTAGTGTTGGTATACTGTCACATGATCACCGGTCACAAACAGCATTCTCTGAAAAAGTCACATTTTACACACATATGTTCCATCTTCCAATAACAATTCCACTTCTTCATAAACCATCTGTTCCATTATGCTACTATTTTAACTATTCATATTTTCATTATCTACATCTCATTACCCCTTCCCATGTGCACTATTTAGACTATCCACCCTTTCTTCATCCATCTCCCGTTCTATTTTCCCATCAACCGTATTCCTCCATGATTACCCTTTCAAATCCTTGTAACCTACACTCTCATTACAAGAACATTTTCGTGATTTTGACGTTCTTCCTTTCTGAAGTCTGTATCCATCAAACATCAAATGTACCTTAAATTAGTTTTGCTGTTACCAATTATGTTACCAATATAATACAAGCCCCAAAAGAATGCATGTGTCAAAATGAGGAATCAATTATGTGCAGCTGTCTTGTCCAATGCATTGTAGCCAATAGTTCTTTATCGTACACATAATAATGACTGAACCTTCATTTAAATGCTATAAGAAGTCTATGCTGTTGTCGACAATATGTCTGTGGTATTATGGACAATACGTCTGTCATGTTACTTTCTGATTGCAAATTGATTAAAACTCCTAGCCCTTGTCATGTCATCCATATTAAAATAGAAATTGTGTACAAGATTTAATGAATACAGTATGCATATTTTTACCATCTGAATTGTGATTAAGAACGTTTGTTCACCTGTGACCTTGTCATTTATCAATTGAAAAAAAAAACCACGGTCAAACCAGATAAACAAATTAGATTTCAGTCCGACATTCCAACATTCCAATGGAACTTTTTAAAACGACTTTTTGGGTAAGATATACAGGATATACATCTAAACAAAAAGCACACGTCAACCAGAGAAATTTACCAGTTGTTTTAAATTCCGTCAACACTATAATCAACGTTTAGCATGGTTCCATGGTGTCACTGGACAGGAAATTATCTTGGGACTATTTTTTAACTTTAGCACACCACATGGACACAACATTATTTCCATGTGTCTAGTTGGTAACAGCACAGACACAAACTGAGAGTATGGGTTACTATTACGATATATTTGTTTAAATGACTAAATATATATGTTTTTGTTATTAGATCACCTTTCCTGATCGTTATGACACATGTATAATATAAAACGAATAGGCTAAATTTGATTATAATAATGTTTCTACATTAGACAATGTTGCACTAAGTACCTGGGGGACAAGCTAATTTTCATCTTAAAGGCATAATAGCACGGCTTTGTTTACAAATCTCATGGTAAGACATATTTTTATTTGAAAGTATTTACATTTGATGTATCTACACAAGTATACTGGGCAACTAGTTACATTTTTATATTTTCATATTTTATATTATTTTAAATATTTATCGCTAAGCACGAAGTATTTACGCCATCGAGCACCTTAACAGTGCGTGCGACTGAATTGTTGTTCAACGTCGCTGCGAGAAGCTCCTCACAGCGAAGATATACGCCATTTGCATTATTTGGTGTAGTGATTTGCAAGGGATTTCCTGTAAGTGAAAGAATCTTGAAAGCGACTTTAAACTCCAATTTACAATTTACTGTTCCGTAGATACATAGAAGACATTTTTTTCGACACAAATGCCATGATACGTACGCTAGATGAATATACTTTGCATTTCCAACTAGTATTTGGTCAATTGCGGCAACAGAAATATGTGATAGTATGCGTTTAACATTAAATTTGTAGTGACTAAGATGGTGGAACAGATGCTATTCTAGCAACACATTTTGTGTAACTAATGCATATAGCCTATTCATTATAAAAAAAACTCTGAATGAAAGTAGTCAATACTTTTCTGGAAAACGCATCAGTACAGGAAATGTCACTTTTTCAGAGATTGACCAATAGAAATGCGCGTATGTTAGTTGTATTTATAGCCAATGCGTGAACCTCATGTCGCACGTGCATCGTGTGCGTGACGTCACTTGCAGATGAAAACTGGCAGAAGACAGCTGGAAGAGACAGGGGTTGATGCTCGTTAGCAGGACAAATAAAGTATAACTGACAGTATACAGGTATATGCGTCTAACACTAACAACAGCTGTCTAAACCTTAAGTCATTAATGTTCTATATCGTTCATGGATTGCTAGTAACTATAGGTGATATACCGGTATTCACATGTAATGCTAACATGCAATGAAATTCATCTGCGACCACAGGTTAGTTACATAAAGGAAATTTCTATTTACACGATCTATTGATCGCCACCTGTCAGGAAATACTCTTATTATATTGGGAAAGGATACAGTCGTGAAGTATGATCAGACACGAACTAAATGGTTTTCGGTTTTATTCACGGTCGAGTTATGGCTCTATTATGAGGGAACTAATGATGGTTGACGTCTGCAGTGTATCCATCTGTTTATCAGCTGTTGATACGTTGAGGTTACCACTGTTTATTACTCTGTACATTGTATGAACACACGAAACCACACAAAAACGTGTTCACTTCCAGGTGTTCCCTACTATACGTGTGTATGCTCACATTGTCAATGCATTATATATCCAATGGATTGTCTTAAACGAGTTGTATAGTCCAGAGGTAAATTAATACTAATCAGGCATAGAATCAGTGGTTAATAACTCGCAAGGTTTGTTTCCAAATTGTAAGCAACTATAACAAAACTCGAAACTTATAACCGCACATTGTCATACGCAGACAATATAACTATGCGATAGGGCCTACTGTACAAAACGTATACACTGGTTTGTCTGTACCGGTATGTAAGGGCGATAATAATGTAGGCCTATCATTTTAGTATAAAAACCTGTACACGTCGATGACCTGAAGCGTTCATAAAATACATAGTAAACCATGACTGTTTAAGACACCTAGTACAGTTGACGCTATGAACGTAATACGTTTTTTTCTCTCCAGATATTTAGGCTATTAATGTAGATATTATGACTAAGCATGTGCATTATTCTAGCATATATGTGAACACCTTACATCATTAACCTTATTTTTAACTGCCCAGCCAACGTCCAGCATCAGCACTCATGGCTCAAGCTTACATATCCGGCATAGCGGGCAGGTTCCCCAAGTCTGACAATGTCCAGGTACGTATGCATTGACCAGTTTATGCCCCAAGTATATAATATACGTAAACATCCATCGAATTAAATACAGATATAAGAGGGACTTATGTAATTACATTGGAAGCCAGTTATGGCTGTGCTCGCATGTTTACTGCAACATGAAGCGCTATGGATGCTGCGGGTTTCCTAATGCTCTAAACACACAAGCAGCGATATAAGTGATAAAGCGGCTTTAAACCCCAATACAAAAGTAAAAGCCAGGTAGTCTACACTGTAGGTTTGCGTCCCCCAAAAGGTCGTACCAGTATCTGTAGTCTTGGCGTAAATCGAAAGCTTACGTCATTTCATGCTATAGTTGAAGTATTGTGTATACCCTGATTTACGCCTGGACTACAGTACGACCCTTTCGTGCAAAGCAGGCCTGGATTAGTCTCCAAACCCATGTTGAGGGACAGAGAAAATCCCTTTAATTTCAACTAAATTTGAAATCTATAACTTGTCTTTTGCGCCGATTATCGAGCAATTTATTATCACTACAGGAGTTCTGGCAGAATTTAATGGACAGGGAAGATATGCTGGGACCTACCCGCTGGCCTCCTGGTATGTGTGGCCTACCTCCACGCTCTGGCAACATTAATAACCTGGGGGTGTTTGACGCAGAGTTCTTTGGATATTCGGAAACTGAGGTATTCTTGTTTTCTAAAAATCGTTAGCTATATTAGCAAATATTTATGGTAGTTGCAGTAAAAGCCTATTTAATATTTACCGGTTACTTGTAAAAAAAATAATTTAAATTTCATTTTGCATATATCCGTGGATATACGTCCAAAACTTACGTCCAAAACCTCAAGAATAATAAAGAACAATGTATTCTTGCTCATCTGTATTGCTTATGGAACGTACCTTGACAGGCTAGCAACTCTAACCTTCTACTCCGTATCCTGCTGGAGGTCGTCTACGAGTGTGTTGTGGACAGTGGTCTCATTCTGGACGATCTGCGTGCTAGGAGGACTGGACTCTATCTGGCGTGTACCTTTTCTGACGGAGACGTCATCACCACATCCACAGTCAACGACAGCAACCGCCGTAATAAACGTGTTACTCTCCCTATCTGTTTCTTGATACTCTTTGAAACACGTATACAAACATTCACTATATAACTAATATATATATATATTATATTATGAATACAAATGCATGTATGCACGAATGTCCGGCAATTGCACAATGGTTTAAACATTATTCAAAAGAAAATGAATGAAGATTGGCTATCAAGCTGCAAAGCTTATTTTTATACAGCTCCTTGTACAATCATACATTCATTTTATTTGCACCGATTGCTTGACAAATCCCCTTGCCATATAGACTAGGGTATATTTAAACAACAATTAATGCGTTTCTAGTGAAGAACGGGGCGGGTGGTAGCGCAGTGGTAGAACAGTTGGACTTCGGAGCCGTTGGTTCCATGTTCAAATCCCGCCCCGGGGGCCCGGCATCAATATTCGCGAAAGTTTGCTTTCTGACGCGATATTGATAGGATGCGATGTCTGTAGAGTGGCAATGCAGTTATCATCCTTGGTCTTGTCAGTA
>JAUTBT010017913.1:0-21855 GCA_032361225.1 Lepetodrilus schrolli
AAGTTACCTTTCTGACGCGATATTGATAGGATGCGATGTCTGTAGAGTGGCAATGCAATTATCATCCTTGGTCTTGTTAGTACCAGCCGACGCTCGCAGGTTTACTGCAACATTCAGCGCTACGGATGTTGCGGGTTTCCTCCTACCCTAAACTGACAAGTAGTGATATAAGTGAAAGAATCTTAAAAGCGACTTAAAACTTAATAAAAAAATTAAAATGCTATAAAATACGATTCAGCTCCAAAGGTTGTGTCATATATATTATACTCATAAGCTCAATTTAATATATATTCCAAACTTTTCAATGGACTATATTGTATATCGTATGCATATCATTATAAGAAAATATAGATTTAATAGATTTGTTTGTTTGTTTTTAACATAGCGTAACTGATTCATTTCCCAAAATAATTTACGCTGCGTAGCGTTAATGGTTCAAGCATAATTATATGAAGTGGAAAAAAAAGCAATTTCTGCTATAACTATGGGTGAAATTGGATACGTCGTAACCCGATGACCTATTTTCTCTTTGACAGTCCGGCAAATGAACTTTCAGCATTGTTAAATGGTATTAATTATTGATGAACTACACATGCATGCACGAGCATATGCATTGGAATATCGTCAACACTCGTATATTAATATTTAATATTCTCACTATAACCCCTTTCATAATAAGAAACTATTATTTTTTTAAATGATAGTTCTCCCTATTTCAGACCAATGATCAAAAGTCAATGGTTTCCTCCTGCAGTAATACTACTCTTTATCAAGGGTAGAATCTAGTACTTCTCAGACGTTTCTTGGTAATTTATTCGATTTTTAAAGTATGTTTTTACTTTAAAATCTTTTTACCAATATAATTGTTTTAAAAAAAGTTTTAAATCATAAAAATCGAAAAAAATACCACGAAATGTCTTCGACGAGGATTCGTTCAGGGTAATGCTTGTATGGGGCCCACACCCTAAAGCAGTACCAAGTTACTAGATGATGTTTAGCTAGATTACAATGCCCTATCCTGTTACACCATCCGTGATCGGTAACTTGGTACAGTTTTATATACATGAATAGGGAATACACTTGCTCATTAATCACTGTAAGTTGGATAATCACTCTATACTCACTTAACGTGCAAATCATACAACCATACTGCTTAAAGGATCTTTTGAAACCGTTTCTGACCACAAATACAATTACCGTTGACAATCATGAGCATCGTCATTTTTGTTGAGTATTTGTCTTTCAGGACAAATAACGCAGCACATGTACAATTTATTATATGTTAATAGACCAAAATTCTACCTAATAAGGGCAATTTATTATATTTTCTTTTCTTTTCAGGATTAATTGCAAATGCCTTTGTTGACTATGTGTATTATATCGGTACAATCTAACCAAGTTTTAATGTTAACTTTGTGTTCATCCTTTGATGTGTTGGATGTGTCAACGGGGGCGTCCTCGAAACCCCGGCCATTGTGCCTACTTATAACATCCGTCAAATGGATGGTAAGTAGGCATAATGGTCTATGTTTCGAGGATGCAATGGGGGATAACTTCCTTTCTCAAGGCGACGATTGAACTTGCGATCAGACGTTCTTTAAAATATAATCATGAAAATATATGTCTCTCCCTTTGACCCTGTGACCAAGCCACTCGGCAACAGTATTCAAATACTGACCGCGTGTTGTACCCAGGGACTTACTTATAATGACCAAAATACTATTATACTAACAGATTCCCGACACGGTCACGTGGTAATAAATGGGTCCTGTCATTGGTCGAAAGGTGCCGATTTGTTACATATCTAATGCATACTAAATGTCGTGACCCTTTAACAGTGTACATACATACGTCTCCGACAGTTGAATCGATACCGCTATTTGATCTCAGTATTTATACGAAACAGAGACTTTGTCGTCCAAAGGCTGTTAACCTGCTTGGGGCGATCACTCAAACTTTAAAAGAATTACTTTTCTATTGGCCTGATTATTAAATAGCTTAGTACACGGTAGTCTAATATGATTAATGTGTAGTCGAGTAATTGCTCTTATTAACGTACCCATTGACTATGCAAATACGAATCATGTTAAAGAATAGCATTTGCATGCCAATGGATATGCGGTCATAGTTTAACGTAGATGTATGTGTTCTTCATTTTTTGTATACTCCATTCTGTATCTTAATATGCATGTATTTTCCCCAGTTCATGATATACTCAACAAAATTAATTAAGGTCACACTACACACACACACACACACACACACACACACACACACACACACACACACACACACACACTTTATAGTACATTCAGACCCATTATTTAAATTTGTTTTAACTGAATACTAGTATATCATATATATGCTGCAGGATTCTTTTGGCTGGAAAATCATGTTCCGACGCCAACCGAAGCCATAGCACATTCTATTTATTTCGATATCTCGATGAGAATGCATGGTGGACGGCAGAATAGGACCATGACTCGTTATTGGCACAAACTAATCGACTCCTTCGCCATAGATGTCGTTAATTAGGTCTATAGAAGGACGCTGTCATTCTCTGATCAGTGTTCTGGCCGTGGAACTACTGAGATGCCAATAGTTGACACCGCCGACGTTGTCGTTGTAGCAGAAACGCCAGCTGGTCATGTCATGCTATTAATTAAGTTCTTTTGTGAAATATATACGAACACGGTTCAATTATATGAAATATAGTGTTAGGTATCCATATCCATCAACTATTGGCCATACCTTCTATATAAAAAAAAAATAACAGAATATATTATGGAGGAAAAAAACATGTTTCTGTGAAATGTACATACTAGGACTATGGATAGACGTTTGTGTGCACATGGGTAAACATTTGGGATACAAATACAAGCACAATTTGTACCCTGTAGGATGACATGGTCATATGAATGGTAACCTTGTAGCGCTGGAAACAGCAGCTTGGGTTGTATACTCCCCAAAGAGTTGAGAATGAACACTGAGTATACACTGATCCATTGACTACGGATAATAATGTCGCGCTTTGAGCATACCTTAGGGGTTGGGTTTGGCACATTATAAGTAGTTATTACTATTATAAAAATGCTAATGTAAATTTAACCTGGCGGTCATTTAGAAACGATCATGGAAATGCTCTGGTATTCCGTGGGGAGGTGTGCTTACTATAGTTATGTACGGTATGTAACCAAAAGTATAGCATCAATCTACACTTTATGTTCATATTTCATAAATAAACGGAAATCCTAGATACATTGGCTGCATGTTGATTTATACGCAGTCTGGCGTGGAGACTTCTTAACTTGAAATGAATATTGCTTGATGTAGATTTATCGGACAGAAATCGTCGTAATACTATGTATTTGGTCATACTATTCCGATCAAATTATTGCGGTGTGTCTCTACCATCATTCCTGGTGCGATTTAGATGAAACATTTGTTGGAACTTAGCTGTAACACGAGCACTGTAGCCGGATAATTTAGTTTCGGATGTTTCCGTTCCGTTTGTAAACGCATGGAGTATGCACATATTTTCAGTTTTGTTAGGTTTTTTTTTCTTTTTTTTTCTGTGCGACAAATTGTTTTAGAATTCAATCAGCCTGGGCCGACCGTCAAGGTAATATATACATAAACAATTCCACGTGGATACTCTTAAATTGAAAATCAGTTTAATTGAAATTAAGTATAAGCGTTATTAGGAAACGCTAGTATGGGCAAGCTTTCGAGCATGGATTCGGCGTGTTATAACTACGCATATTATTATTATTATTATTATTATTATTATTAAAGTCAGAAATTACTTTATGGAATCGTATTTTGGTTCCACACATGCAAAGGTTAATTAACATTTGAGGTTGTCCTATACAAACAATCAGCGTAGCGCCATATCTGAATAGGTTGCCTATGAGTTAGGGTTGGCACAGACAAACCAAGGATGGTAGATTGATACCAGTGCACCATAACGTGATTCGAACTCCAACATGCAGATGTACAGCTGACGAATAATAACGTTTAATTTGGTATATAAAAATATTCTTATAAAATTCACATGTATGCAGACCTACTGTCGAAGTTGTTTCAAGGAACAACATAGTAAAGATAGTAACATACACTGCAGCTAATTAATTAAACATTGGTTTATAATCTTCTTGACATCTAAATAAATGTTCTTTAATATTTCATAATTTTGTAATTTATTTTCTCTCAGCATGTTCAGTAAAATATTGGATACAAAATAAAATGTCTTAACGGAAGTCTCTCCTGACTTACTATCACGCATTCGTCAAGCAAACTGCACGTGAATTTCCGCAACAATGCGAGACCATATCGTAACGAATGTTATTACAGATATTCAAACGCCATCTCTGCAGATTTCCGATAGGAATAATTTTGTCACGGACTTCGGCTCTAATAGTTCTTTAAATGCGACAAGATGGAATCCGTCAAGCGCCACGATACCAGTTTACATCGAAATCGTTGCCACTGGCACGAAGTTGATGTTCAAAAACATCTTCTAGCTTTCAATATATGATGGAATCGTTTCTCGGCATATCTTCCACTCGTGACATCCCGCGTTCACATTGGCGCCGAATATTTTAGCTTTAAATCAACATTTTTATAATACTAATAGTAGTCGGGGAAACGTATGAGAGTTTGCTGCTGCCTGGAGGTGGTATGGCGTGTGGAGAAGTAATGTAATCACACGGAATGCGAGGGTATTACGTATAATTGCTCGTCTGACAGCATTCATGAATGAGAAATTAATCTGGAAGATTGTTTGTGTCATTTCACAACAATCGTCCATTAATAGCAGTATCACCGGATATATCTATTGTATAATGCAGTCATCACATTTGTCCATCCTGTCACGGAAATACCATATACCAAAGCTCGGGCAGCAAGCCGACTGTTAAGTATTACATTGAGCTTCGTCGTATCGAAAGTAGCATGTCCTGGCCAAATTAAAATGTACGTATTCCTACAATGTTTCAGTGTATTTACCCCTTTGTTATGTTAGTAATCCAAAACAACTTGGTATACATCCCAGAGTTGCTCTTGAAATGTTTAGCAGCCGTCATAAAACACCTACCCTAGGTTGAAAATGCTGAAAATTTTATTGTTTTCATGAAAAAAGCGTCACATTCCAATATCTCATTAAGTAAACATTATTACAACATACAATAAAAGAACACAATTAACACACTTATGTATTCTACAGTGGTTAAGTATTATTTAACTTATTCGTGCATACCTGTAATTAACAAGTTGCATTTAATTACACTAATTAAAGGTACGAGAACATTTTTCGGAGCTTTAGATGAGCTTTCCATCATGAATATTGGTAAAATATTCACCAAATATTTTATATTTAGGAACTTGGATATTGTAATTGTATTGTACAGTAGTTGTAAGTATTTAGACTATTCTTAAAGCTTGAAATTCAGGATTAAAAAATCAGAAAAACGCGGTGCGACATATTTTGCTTTGTTTTGAGAACCTATATTCTATTTAATTGTAATAGCTTGAACATGGTGAAGAGAAAGGTAAATAGAAAAGACTGCAATGGAGTAGAATGTATCCATATATGAAGAACCGTCATCTTCCTGAGAACACCATTTGCGTCAAGAATGTCTACACAAATGAACAAGTGGTCCATTGAAACGTCCAACATCACTTACCACTTCATTTGATGTAGTTATCTGAAAATTTTACAACAAAACTGCCATATATACTCCATATAATTATCTCCATGATCCACATGCATCCATCATCCAATTAAAATAATGTTTCAGATGTACACACAATTTATACATTAAAAATGTATTACCCTGGTAGTAGTAATTGTCACAAATTTACAAACATATTTTAAAACTTCTACTTAGTGTTCTTAATAGTTCATTTCTAATGATGATAGAAAGAATAAATAAATCTATTCAACTAGGATTCCACTTTAATTAGAATAACTGTGCTACTATATTTATTTAGCATGGGTTAACACTAACAGTTTTGACCACTAGTCCTCATAATGATAACATATAGTAAAGGTATAAACATTCAAAAATCCCAACCCCTCCCCATAACCTGGTTATGAAATTATTTGCTTATATAATTTTATTCTCAAGTATGGGACATGTTGAGAAGTTTCCTTAACATCATTATCTAAATTTAATATAAGATAGCTTTTCTTTAATATTTGCATTTGTTTGCCTTGACATTACCATGCATCAATACTTGTAGTGAAATTAATTAAAATATAAAAAAGTATTACATTGGACAGTGTCATTAAACATAACTAACTATAACAATAAATTAGAGTAATATTGGCAAACAATATAAATAACTACGATAACATCTGGCCAACTACCAAACCTGTACAGGAGTTGTCTGCCCCTGAATACAACCCCCACGTGTGATCAAAAGCATATTTCGCTTGCATTCCGTGGTTAATTTGAATGTTTGTCTTTGTTAATATTATCTAGGAACACCAATACATCTAAAAACATAGAAATAATGGGTGCCATCCAACTATAATTATGTTTTTAAGACAAATCTTACAAATGTGATAAATTGCTGAAAGATAGCTCAAATTCGGTTAACTCAGTGGACCATCTGAAGGGACCATTCAGTTTTTCTTCTCTTCGTCCTATGTGTAATTAGCCATAGGGCGTAAAACAAGGGTCCTTCACGCGTTTTTTTTTTACTGTGTTTTCAGCGTCGTGGAAGAGTTACATCTCCTTATTCTGAGCTAGGCCAGGACATGCTAGTAAATGGGTGAACGATACATGCTGCAACATAAAACAATAACTCACTCACTCTTCCGTCAATATTCAACTAATATGCTGCTGTAGGGTTATTTTCCTTTGAACTGTAATAATAATAATAATAACAATATTTTATTAAGTACACTTACTAATGTGCTATATCCACACTCAAAATCATGTTCAAAGCACTGCATTACTATTTCTTTTGATAAATTTGTTTGTGTACAGGTAATGAGGATTCGAGCCAGACACCGGTCAACACACATACGACAGATTGATCTTGACGTCAACCGAACTTACAGAAACCACCTGATGTTCAGAGAACGATATGGTGTCAAGTAAGTGTTGGTATAGTGTAGTGTCCACATCCAGAACGTGCTTGTACTCCCTAGGAAGTCGAGTTTGAGTGAAATATTCCCTTTGCAACATAAAGCTATAATTAATTCCTGGGAAGTAATTTGTATATTAAATCTTTTGCGACAATTTGACTTGAAGTGGACCTTTAAAAATACAATATTTATAGAGTAGCATAAATGTGCTATTTTATTTTATTTTAGTGTTTGTTTGTTTATTTTCTATAGCAGCATGAGCAGCAAGTGTTTAACATATTTTTTTAAATAATTACTTTGTATTTTCCAGACAGCAGGCTCTGTTCCATGTACTAGCAGCGTACTCTGTCTACAACACAGAGCTGGGCTATTGTCAGGGAATGAGTGAGATTGCTGCACTGCTCCTTATGTATCTCAATGAAGAGGTGAGCTGTAGGCCTTATGTCTGAGTGCTTAAATGGATCTTTTTGCAAGACTAGTCCTGATAATGATAACATTGACTAAAAGCCAAAGAATTCATACATTTATACTAACTAGTCCACGGGATACTATAAGTACTTGGTATTATAGCTTGAGCTTGTTTTTACTGATGCAGGATGGCGGATGGTAGTGCAATGGTAGAACGTTGGACTTCTGAGCCAAAGGCCCCAGGTCCCAGGAGCCTGGCATCAATGTTTGTGAAAGTTAAAATTTCCAACGCGATCATGACTGGATGTACAGTGGTAATGCAGTTGTCATCCTTGGTCTGTCAGTACCAGCTGGTGCTCACAGGTTTACTGAAATATTCAGTGCTACAGATGTTGCAGGTTTTCTCCTGTCCTAATCTAATGAGCCTTGAGATCGGTGAAAGTACCTTGAAAGTGGCTCTAAACCCCCAATTAAACACACACAAAAAAAGACGTGCAATTTTTTTTACTGATGCAGGGCTCACACCCTCATTGCTTTAAGATTACAACATATTCAAATGGTCAATTCTTTTGCCTGTTTTGTTACAGGAAGCATTTTGGGGCCTATCACAGCTGTTTGTAAATGAAAAGCACACCGTCCACGGTAAGAAATGTAATATAGCTCTATGTTGTATTATGGCTCAAGTTTTTTGCTGTGATATTTGATGGTAAAACATAGATTGTCATTCACAGAACCATCGTAGTGCTACATGCACACAGCGTGGTGACTCGTGCAGATACAATTGTTTCATGGAATGGAACCTAAAACATGTGTGATGATGTGAGATATATTTAATATTCTGTGTTTTTTCCAGGTTTTTTCATTCACGGTTTTCCCAAGTTGCTACGCTTCCAAGAACACCACGATGTAGTGTTGAAAAAATTCCTTCCAAAGATCAGGAAACATCTGGTAAACATTTTACCTTGAGCCTTTCCCAGTCATCTTATCTTTTTGTTTAGTACTCAAATTTAGTCAAAAAGTAGTTGTAATTTGTAATTTGTAATTGTAAGACTTTTCATTATCATTTACCCAAAATCAGTACAGTCATTCTACAAACCGACATGGCAATCTTCCAAATTTCATTTATTGCTGATTTATTTGTCACAATTGACTGCAGATACTAGTACGTGCTAAAACGAAACTGATTAACGAGTCTGCAATGTTAACATTGATGAGATGTTCTCGTGTGTTTGTATACTGCTGTGTTCACACAATTTGGACTCGATTGCCAAATCTATTTATAAGTTTACAATGTTACAACTGTTCACATTCATAACGCATCCAAACCGACATACTCAACCACCTGAGGAAGAGTTTTCGATTCAATTTAGTTCGACCATTTATAGATGGGCTGCGTGAACATCTATACAAAAACAGTTTCATTTGAATATTTTTCCATCGCCAAATTTTCAGGCGATGGTTTCTCCATGTGCACATCCATCTTGGATATGAATGACGTCTCAAGCCATTTTATAGACGCAAAACCAGTTTAACATGTTCTATTTTGAGTTCATTGACCTGAAGCGATTTGTGTATACGTGTAAAATTGATGTAGCCAAGTAACATTCCGAAAAACAATTTCAGGAATTTGGTCTAGAAGCGGTGAACACAACTTAAAACTCAAAGATAGCTTTCAGAATTGCACAGGCAATTCAGTTACTGACAATAACTGATTTTTATTAAAAAAAATTTCAGGAGAGGAACGAAATCTACCCCACACTGTACACAATCAAGTGGTTCTTGCAGTGCTTCCTAGACAGAGTATGTATCTGACCAGCTTATCCAATTGTTACTTGACAGATTACGAAACCTTTTATTCTCTACTCCAATGTATTGTTCACAAATCCACATATAAAATTGGATCTTGAGTATGAAATTGTACTCAAAAAGTTATCATAATCTCAGTGTCTGCAGAAGTTAACTTTCAAATCATATAGGTTGTATACTCCACAGGGAGTTGAGATGGTGTAATGAGTGCAAACTCATCCAATGACTGAGGTAGTATTAGTGTAGAGTTTTGAGCACACACCCTGAGTCTAGTGAAATATAAAAACACATTATAGTAGTGCAGTTATCATCCATGGTTCCTCAGTACTAGCTAGTTCTTGCAGGCTTACTGCCACAGTGAATGCTACATGTGTGGTAGGTTACAACTTGTTATAAACATACCGACAGGCCTGTATGTAAGACTTGCTATAACTGAAAGCTCTACACCCCAATTAATTATTTTTTTCAAATAATAATAAATATGAGCAAAATAATCTTGGGAAAAGTACCTTTAAACCACCATTTTAAAAGTAATAATTATAAGGAAAAAAAGAGAAATTAAAATAATAATATAGTAATTGAAAAAGCTCCTTTGACTCTAATGGATTAGGAACAGGTACTGATTGCTCTTTAGGGTATCTTTGGTTGCCTCCAGCATGGAGAGAGTTAACCAATTACTGTGGAAAGCTGGACATTTCCAAATTGTCTGCTGCGAATTGTGTGATTATGACACAATGTCATGGTGTGAATTGTGTGATTATGACACAATGTCCTAGTGTGAATTGTGTGATTATGACACAATGTCCTGGTGTGAATTGTGTGATTATGACACAATGTCCTGGTGTTACAGATGCCGTTCCACCTGACACTGAGACTGTGGGACGTGTGGATGCTAGAGGGGGACCGAGTGCTTACTGCCATGGCGTACTGCATTGTTAAGATGCATAGGAGTATGTGTCTGTTTTAATAATCCTACTACTAATAATCATAATACTAATAATAATATTACTACTAATAATAATAATACTATTAATAATAATATTATTATGTTACGGTATTGCCAATATGTGTGCGGATATGTAATGTAGTCTTCCAAGTGTATTCCACAGCTTTGCCGATTGGTTGGTTTCAGAAACTTCGTAATTCCATTGGTCAATCTTGTGACTTACAACATTATTTCACTCGGGGGAAATAGAATCTGTAATCTCTTTAACTCGTGGATTATTGTCTATGTCCACTATGACAATGATACAAGTACAATAATGAAAGAAAACCTGCCCCTGTACTATTACATCTAAAGCATGCAGGTACTAATATCAGTGAAATACTCTTGAAAGTGCCTCTACCCTCAAAGTGAACCAACCAATCTGGGTCCTGCTCTACAGTTATCATAGTGCTACTAGAGACACAACTTGTTCTACATGTACAGGGGCTATGTTCCAGCTGTGATGTAGTGATGCTGAATATGTGAAAGGTTCAAAACTGCTATGCATGTAATGAGATATTTTATGAATTTTCTTTCTTGTAGGACGTATTGGGAGAATGTCGATGGACGACTTGCTTTCGTTTTTCCAAACCACACTGGAGAAGGACTTCAGTTACGAAGACGATGTCGTGATCGAACAGTTGCAGATCTGTATGGAGGAACTACGCAAAGCCAGGATGGACGTGCCCCCCAAGCCTAAGAATAACGAGCGACCGACCCTCCCATTCGGGTTGGAAATAGAACCAAGTATAGATCAACTAATAGGGCACAGGACGGTCGAATCAATTGACGAACATTTCCGACGCAATCCCAGGGGAGGCAAGGCAGCGTACCTACGCAAACGAAATTTAACCGCCACCCCCGAGATGTCACGGAGCAGGGGTGGCGACAACCGATCTCTTCAGTCGTCCCGGCTGTCTGAGTATTCCATCGACGGGTCCTCGTACTATGACACCGCCGGTAACTCGCGCATGTCACTGGTGGACTACAGCGTCAGGACGTCAGTGCCCAGTTCCAGGACGTCGTTCGCTGACGCCTCCGAGATGAACAGTCTAAACCTTGGCAACAGCCAGCAGACCCTGGACCGAGTGTCCGACTTCGACCCGGACAAAACTCCCGAATACGAAAACGTGGAACCGCCGCGAATGTACATCTCTGAGTTCCACGAACACCACGACATTTCTCGCCCCGTGACAGTCGTCGATGTGCGAGTGGAACCCATGGAGGCGGAAGCTCCCACATCGTCGGACGCGTCGGAATACGACAACATCAACGGAATGGAGGAGTATGACATGGGTACTCTGAAGCCCGGGATGTCGCTCAACCGGTCCAACAACTATGTGACGATGGAGAGCAAGACGGAGATGGTGATGAACGGACACGATCAAGTAACAACCACCAACAATACGACACGCACCGAGGACGACACGCAGCACAGACAGTTCTCCGACCACACCTCGAGACGAGAGGTGGAACAGCAGAACGGGATGCGGGTGGAGAGACAGTACTCTCATCAGGTATCACACAACACCAGCATCAGAACTCGTACCATCATCTCAAAGTCACATCAGGAAACCACACTGCTGTGAAGGGGATCAATCTAAGGCTTGTACCTCATGAAAGGGGCATACCAGTAGTCCAGGATTAAATCAAAGTTTGCTGATGTAAATCAGAAGCTCACTGCGAGATTTATGTGATTATCTGCTATAGTAAAGGCATTCATTACGGATGCTCTGATTTAGGCCTGGACTACAGTACGATCCTTTCATGAAATGCAGACCAATTCTGTATAAAATTGGCATTTGTTAGTTTCTGGATGCCGTTGCTTATTGGTTTTGTTAAATATTTAAAATGTAGTTCAGTTTGAAACCCAGAAAGCCAGGCTGGAAATACGAAAGCATTATGTTGAATTTTTCCCGACATGCTGCAGTATGTGTCTGCATCTGGATCAAAGTCTCGAAAATCTTTTCTTATGAACATGATGAGCATGATGAACATGATGAACATGAACACGATGAACATGAGCATGATGAACATGATAAACATGAGCATGATGAACATGAGCATGATGAACATGAGCATGATGAACATGATGAGCATGATATGAACATGATGAGCATGATGAACATGATGAACATGATGAGCATGATATGAACATGATGAGCATGATGAACATGATGAGCAGGATGAACATGATGAACATGATGAACATGATGGATTTATAGTCAGAATTATTTGTATGTACACATTTTTTCTTGGTTATCATTAACCTACTACTGCTCCTATGGGGCAATTACAGTTGTCCATGGCAGGCGGAACGTTAAGAGAACAATCCCTATCCCAATCCCTTGTGATATGTGTTGTGATAGTTTCTCTTCA
Organism: Lepetodrilus schrolli; assembly: GCA_032361225.1. Taxonomy (NCBI): domain Eukaryota; kingdom Metazoa; phylum Mollusca; class Gastropoda; order Lepetellida; family Lepetodrilidae; genus Lepetodrilus; species Lepetodrilus schrolli. Next base: position 12,675 of record JAUTBT010017913.1, read on the forward strand.
TTGACTCCTAACAACAAAGTTATTCATAGCTTTGAAACCATACATGGAATAGTTAGCCAGATAAATGTGTTGTACGTTATCCGTGACGGTCAGAAATAGTCCATTACAGAAATTAGAATACAATCAACATCATATTCACATAATTATATTGTTACTTCTATAGAAATCATATTTACTAGCTTACAAGTTTTATTAGTTAGATAGCAATTTATTTTTTATCTTGGTCAATTTCAGGATTTGTACGTTATGATGTAAATGTTTATTGATGCTTGCATGACGTGTCCATTGGCACGTGAATATATCACCCGTAGTAGCCGGTCCCTCCTGTTGTACTGGAGAAGCAGAACTACGGAATACAGCCGGTTTAGCCAGACTGGTATCTGTGCACCAACTACCAGTAGATGTATGTCTGTGTCAATGAATGCCACGATTTGCTTGACAAAGGGGGCGTAGTGCATCTATCGCATATTTCAGCCGTTTTAGTCAATTTTATGTTGTTAGAACATCTGTGATATTGTGCTTATTCAGCATTAGTAATACTCAAATATATAAATATATATATATAAAGAGATATGTATGTAATCTTATTAGTATCCATGGAACACCGTCTTGCTCTGTGATCAGCAGCAGAGTTTTATATTACATTTAAATGTAGCAATACAATTCAAAGATGGTTCGCAAGGCAAAAGATGAATATATGTCTGATGATTTTTTGAATGATTTTGAAAGTGATCCATAAATGCAAATCGAAGATTTTATACACATTCCTGTAACCATTGTAGAGTTGAAGGTGTCAATACATCAAAGGGAGACCATTCCCTTTGTGTGAAACTGAATGAAGCATCCATATAATAGCAAGCCTGTAATCCCATATGTGTTCACAATTGAGAATTGTCTGTTGATTTATGAATATTCCCTGCCATTTTGAACAATATGCTCTTCTTTTTTTTCCATTTATTTTATTGCTTATTTATTAGATTTTGCTTGTTGAGAGATAAATCAAGTAGACGTGTTTTTAATGTGGAAGATAAGCCATGTTTTTCATTGGTTGTGTAACATGATTATAGGGATAATATTTAATTAAAAATAGAATGTTGGTAAGGGGTGAGTGTTGGGGGAGGGTGTAGGGTGTAAGGTGAGGGTTGGGGGAAGGTGTAGGGTGAGAGTTGGGTGTACTCGCAGTTGAGAATAGTTTTCATGATTCATTGTTCAACTTTATACAGGATGTGGATCTCTGGTCATGCTCTGTAACATTGTTATAGGTTTCACTTGTCATCAGAACCAGATAATTAAATAATATGTATCATAAAATCTATGCATTTATTAACCAGATTCCTGTTCCATCGAACGATCGTAGCGTGATGAGAGTCCAAACTCCCATAGAATGATCGTAGCGCGATGAGAGTCCAAACTCCCATAGAATGATCGTAGCGCGACGAGAGTCCAAACTCCCATAGAACGATCGTAGCGCGACGAGAGTCCAAACTCCCATATGTTGCCATGGAATTACGATTGTCGTAGCGTTACGATCGTTCTGTGGAATGGGTACGTGGGTTTGTCTATACCAGAGGGCATCACAGGTTGTCCTCCCATCATAAACTAATTGATGTAATATTGTGTAAAACCAAATAAAACTCTTAACCATCTCATACTTTCTCACTAACCACTGTTTTTGTAAAAACAAATTGTAGTCATCAAAATCTTGTTATCACCTGGTCGCATTACAGGCATACAATCATGATTTGTTGACATTTTTCCTGATTAACTGTATTTGTACCTGAAAGTATGTATGTATTTTATTTGTCTACACACGTATTTTGGGCAACGAGCTACATTTTCCGCATGTCCCACTGGTTTTCAATATTTTCATATTTTATTTTTCTATTTTTTTTATCTCGTGATAAAACTAAATACAAAACTGAAAATATATGAAAATATATTTGATGATGAAATGAGTAAACAAACCCATGATTGTATGCCTTTAACCCTCTCCCTGCTGGATTAGACAACAGACACTGCTCTTTAGGGCATCACTGGTCGCCTCCAGCATGGAGAGGGTTAAAACATAGTATTGAAAACAAAAATATGCTGTCATCAACAAGCTTACCTCTTTTTGATCAGTGTTATTTTGATAGCAGTTGAGCTGTTTGTAATAGAGTGTTACCTGCGAGAGATGTACCTATCGATTCTGATTAAATATAGGGTTATTTGTGCAAGTGTTAAATAATCATTATATTCACACGTTCTCAGGATAAAGAATACATACATATGCAAGCAATGTTTATGCAAGTATGTATTCTCAAGAAAATTAATTATGGGCTGGCAGATATTTTGTGGGGAAGCTTTCTACCAAATTTGGAACTCGGCCGAGGAACCTGGTGCCATTCTTCTGTCAATGTGTCTGCAAGTTCTTTACAAGTATCTGGATCCTGTAGATGTTTGAAAATGATTCCTTCTTAAAATTAATTATAGCCCTTAATTAATTTTGTTTAGTATAAATCATTGGGGTCTCATCATGAGAAGCATTTCTCATATCGAGTACAACTTTCCAAATGGCAAATAACCTTCAACCATGACATAAGCTAGTTGCTATTTTTCCCATAGTATTTATTTGTTCTTGAACTGACCTGTCAACATTTATTGAAGGGAGACTGGTTCTGGGGAAAGAATGAACAAATGCAGGTATTTGACACCCAGGTAGTCAATTGACTTTACTGTAACGATTGTTCTCAATAGTTTATTTAGTCTTCCACAATCTAATTAAAATTAAATTTGTTTTTATTTCCTCAAACTGTCTTTTGAGTATTTGTTGTGATGACCTTTCCAGAAGCCTGTTGAGAACCAATTAGAGCATTCGGCCAATGTATGAAGTTTTCTTGATACTTTAGCCTGGCGCATAGCTGTTAGGATGCAATATGAGTGATAACTGACTCTTACCCTTCTACAACATAGCGACATCTGACTGTTACCCTTCTACAACATTGCGATAACTGACTGTTACCCATCTACAACATAGCGATAACTGACTGTTACCCTTCTACAACATAGTGATAACTGACTGTTGCCCTTCTACAACATAGCGATTACTGACTGTTACCCTTCTACAACATTGCGATAACTGACTGTTACCCTTCTACAACATAGCGATAACTGACTGTTACCCTTCTACAACATAGCGATAACTGACTGTTACCCATCTACAACAAAGCGATAACTGACTGTGACCCTTCTACAACATAGCGATAACTGACTGTTACCCATCTACAACATAGCGATTACTGACTGTTACCCTTCTACAACATTGCGATAATTGACTGTTACCCTTCTACAACATAGCGATAACTGACTGTTACCCATCTACAACAAAGCGATAACTGACTGTTACCCTTCTACAACATAGCGATAACTGACTGTTACCCTTCTACAACATAGCAATAACTGACTGTTACCCATCTACAACAAAGCAATAACTTTGTTACCTTTCTACAGTGTGGCCAGTGTACATATTGTGATAGATTCAGTTTCAGTCGTTTATGATGCCCTGTTGTTGTTATGGGTGAACTATTCCCACTAAGGACAACTATAAAACTAATTCATTCATTCATTATGAATGCTCTAAGATGATTGAGTTACTCTATTTCAGCTTAATATTACATCAAAGTTCATGAGAGGTCATTTGGACAAGCACTATTATTTTAGATTAACAGAAGGGAAGACAAATTTAATTTTAATTAGATTGAATCTTCCACAGCAAGCAGCATGAATCTCTGTGTATTGTATATCCTATTTGAGTATAATCCAGCACTTAATATTAATCTAGTATTTGGATATATTTGACACAATCTAGATATACAAATAATTAGAAATATTTTTGCTTTATTTTCTCCTCATGATTACCATGGTTACTGAATACAAAATATTAACTGGTATATATTTTCTTGGATCGTATTTAATTTTCTACTATCGTTTTCTTCGTCACATATGGGTGAAAGATTCCCGCTGCAATATAAAACAGTGTATTTTTATTAGAAATGCTTAGTAAGCAGTAGTATACTGGTATCTTTCAGCTCTTGATTTTCTAAATATTTATGCCAGTGTTCAGTTATTTTAATTGCATATGAATGAAATAGGTATGCTATGATAGATGTGTGGGGAGCTTATCTATCTAACAATGAGGTCAGAAAAAAAACACCCATTTTTTTATAGTTACATGGATGTCTTGGTGCATAATGTGTAGTTTTGTTAATTTTTTTTACGTAAACGTGGTTTTGGTGCATTTCATTGATGGTCAAAATATTGATAATGTTGATGTTGTTACATTATTAACCATAAAAACATGTTTTTTAAAAAGTTTTTTATATGGAAATATTGTAAAGATTATTACAATTGAAGCCCCCCATCCTTTGTTCATATGTCATCATCTGGTCACACGCATTAAAGTATCAGCAAAGTAGGCGTTGCATCATGATATTCTTCTAGTTTGTCATTGTTTGCATTGAGGCACCTGTTTTCAGTAAATACTCCATGGAATTTTATTTTAGAAAATACATATTTTATAAATATATTTTGACTAAATATAATTTTATGTAGAGGGATGAGGTTGGAAAGACAGCACAACTGTAATGTGTGTGATGAAGTACATCAGCACATGGACAGTGAGTCTTTTTGCCTGTTCCATCTTTTGGATATTCGCCCCTCTACATAAAATAATATTTAGTCAAAATATTTGGTGATAACTATATAGACAGAATGTTTTTGAATAATGCAAACTTTATGAATTTGAACGATCTAACCAAAAATAATAAAATGAGAATGTTTACATCATTAACAAATATTCTGTTTTAATAGCTATTACCAAATATTCATGAAGTTTTTACCGAGATATTCTACCCATTGGGTGTCTCAATGCACTTCATGCCAGCATATAGTAGTACACATATGGTTTGTTAGCGTGGACACATCAAATACATTGCAATATTTCTTTTGCGTAATATGTTAGAATACTGTCAATTCCTAGTCCAGCATTGTGTGATTGTTCACAGTTCACCAGTGTGCAATGCAGATATGTGTCTAGACAAAGGAATTACTTTTATAACGTTTATAGATGGATATAGTGGGATACTTATGTATGTGTAAGTGTATGTGCTGACAACTGTTATACAGATTGTTTTTATGTATTGCTTATATCAGATGTTTTTGTATATGTAGCTAATGGTATCTAGAGCGTATGTAATATATATTTGCATGCCTGTGATTAGTACGCAAAATGACATGTATATTGTTTTTCTCTGTATTATATGTTTTATAGTGCCATATGGTTGCTGGCTGTATATAGGCTAGACTGTCATATGCAAATGAATTTTTAAAATGTACCTACTTTTATTTAGTATTAATACAGAAGTATGCTCGCCATTTATTTCATATTATTTTTTTTAAGCAGAAGATTGTTATATGTAAAGTTCCATTTACCAAAATATATAGGTTTTAGTTGAACATTGCAGTGTGTCTCTGTATGCTAGTGGATAATCACCATAGAATTCAAATAATATATTATATTTTAAAGTATACGCTTCATATTTTACCCAGTCTTCTGTATTAAACTAGATTTTGTAAATATTCTCTTTAGCCACTATGTTGATGTTTCATCTTGGAACTAAAATGAAACATCAACATAGTAACAGGGCAATAAGTCCAGCTGCTAATCTGCAGATGACTATATAAGGTAACCTAAACTCAAAACATAGCAACGTTGATGGTTTAATGCCAAGATAGTAGTTCTGGTTATATTAGTATTAAACCATATTAAACCATTTTAAAACAAAAGTAACATATCAAAACCAATTGTTTGTAATTGGAAGTGGTAGAATTTCTTACAATAGTAACATAATGATCTCCATGTTTGTAGTACATGTAATTTGTAATATTTCATGAAAACCTAATTTGTAATATATTCATGAAATGTGTAAAACCTAAGTTGTAATGTGTCATGAAAACTGGTAGTTTTATTCTACGATGTAGACTATATTTTACTTGCATGACCATGATTGGAGTAGGCATTTGATCAAAACCAATATAATAGATTGTAAGCTGAAAGAATGCTAACACAATTTGAAACTCATTCAAATAAAAATGAAATTGGCATTACTGTGTAATGTGAACTTTATTCGGTACTGCAGATATATTGATATGTGCATCATGCATTTGGGTAATTCGAATTTACTTAAACTTGAACAATTTATATGTATTGGAGCTTCTAGCATTTATTAGCAATTATATTGATATGTATTTTCTGCCATCCAAGCATTCATCATCTCCAATTATTATTATTATTATTATTTGGACCCGACCGACTGGCCAAACTGTCAAATTATGTTTATTTTTATTTTCGACTGCCTGGGTCAAAATTAACACAGAAAAATCTGTAAACCAGGGAATCAAATAACTATGGCCTAATTAAAAAATATTTAGTTTTGAACCAAGATCACAATCTATTACAATGAAACAGTGTATGTGTTAATTACATCAATGGTTGTTTGTCATTAGCTTTGTCGTCCATTTGTTGTCAATGTCCAATTTCTCCAACACCAGTGTAATTAGTGTAAACATCAATCAAAACATTCAGAATGCTAAAATATCTATTACGTTTGGTTATTATCGGAATCCATTTGCATGTGATCTACAGACCAATGGATATATTTTTAAGCATGAAGCATGAAGTTCTTTTATTTAAATGTTATTTTTCTTTTTGGGTGAATATATTTTTCATCCAACAGTTGATAACAATACATGCAGTATCAACCTTTAGAGGTAATATGCACCTTTGGAAGATCATTTAACAGTAATAGGATTCAGGGTTAATCATATCCAAACTTCAAATTAAATTTAATGAATGTATACCTTAAGATTGAAGCAGCTAATTTGAAACCTTCATGTACTAACAATGCATGTTTGAAGTTTAAATACACACGTAATTGTAAGTATATGTTAATGAGGTTGAAGTAAACAGTAAAGCTTTATACTGATCTTATATGAAAAAGTCATTTCATGATCATAATAATTATTAATATAATAGCATGTCATCTACAAAGCCATTTACACAAATGGAAGTATTTACTGTATTGCAATAGAATCTAAATGAAAATTGTAGAATTTTTAGTTGTATGCAATTTTGTTTTACTCGTGACCGATAATCTGTTGAAACCACTGACTCATAAAATGTGAAATATGGTATTTTTTTTATTAAATGCATATTTATTTTCGAAGCAAAATGGTTTACATTTCTCTCTAGATTTTATCCAGAATGTCAATCGAAATACTAATAAATTGCACATAGCACACTTTTGATAATTCTGGCGGATTTGTAGGGTAAAATTAGCATCTGTCTATAATGATTCAAGTCGAGTAATATATTGAGCACATTTCTGAAATGGAGTATGCCCTACAGGCACAATATATTAAGTAAGTACGCACTCCTTGAATTTTGTCCATATGAATGGTTCACTTACCGCTTGTGTAATAAAATCATGATTAATACAACAAGATAGTACTGTAGATTGGTTGTCTGTGGAACATTAGAGGGCTATTGTCCTACGTGCAGATGTTGTATTTAATTTTTTTGTGTTATTAGAAATTATAGTTGTGTATGGCTGAAATATTCTGATGCAGTAGCAGTTGTGTAAAAATAACTATTCAAACTTCGCTGAGATTTTGTGCAGACAATAATGGTTTCTAGTCTGTGTCACACCTTGTTCTCACACAAATACTCCCATTCAAAATATCACCCTAGACGGCCTAGAGCAGATAAGCAAGTCTTGATTATTGGACAAGAATTTCAGTGGCTCCTTTTATATAAATATTATCCCAATCTATTTAATTTATGCTTAAACTATTTACTTGAATCCTCCGAGATTATGAAAAGTCTAAATGTGTTTCTTGGTCATGTTTTTGCGCATTGACATTGTTAAGCAATCTATACATGCTTATTATTAGAGATATTTCTTATTATTAGAGATATTTCTTATTATTTGGGAAATTTCTTGAGATTGCTTAAGGTTTTATTGATACACGTTAACCAACTTAAATTTTTTTAAATTAAATTAAACTTGTATTAATAATTAAATTAAATTGAATTCATGTATTTGTTTACTTGTCTTCTCAGTGTTGTTTGTGTCCTCATTGCCAAATATGATTTTTTTCTTGAAAGGTAAACTTAATTATCTGCAGCAAATCTTGTGCTATGAGTGTAGAGTTATCACTTCCAAATTCAATTAATATTCTTCCAGTAGGAAACCATTTAAGTAGATAATATTTAATTTTGCCATTGCCTTGGTAATCTTGTAGTTAGCTATCTTGCATCTATAGAAGATCACCATTCAAAGCGATTACAATATTTTCTTCTTTTAAATTTTTTATTATTGTTGTTGTTGTAATACATGTTCATCGATGTTAGTGCACTCGGTGAAATTGTGTTTATGAAATTGTTAATATTTCAAGATTAATTGTAAATACTATTTCGAATTTATATTGATTCGAAACCACATGTCCATATTGTAGTGCATCATGTCAAAGCTCCTCTACTAAGCATGCTTCGAGAGCGCTGCCATTGCCGGCCTAATTCATCACACATTCGGTGCAAGGAGCTCCTCTACGGGCTGAAGTTGCTTGCAGGTCTTTTGTGACACTTTTTAATACTTCTTTTATGTGCAAGATCTGTTTCTCAAACAGTATTGAAATAAAATATAGTTTCCTTCTGAATTACTGGATCTCTGTTGGTTGCTTTCAGTAGAATTTTCAGGACACCAAGCAGCAGCTAATGACATCATGATTTCTGCATACTGTAGTAGATTTTATCCTTTGTACCATTCTGTGCACAGCAGATCTAACGCAACACTCATCAAGCCTAACCAGTGAACTCAATAAATAGGTTTAGGTGGCTGTCGAGTTTTCTTCCAAGGTCTTGCCTAGATAGATATTTCCAGTTCAACGGTCTGACTCTGTCATCCAAACATTGAGTATGCCTTAAGCTGGCTGTCTACAAATGAACGGAACAGAACAGAATGCTATTTTCTCAAAAATCGCACATGGTGTGATACAGGATTACATACTTTCTATTTCGATACTTACTTCTAAAACACACTCGAATAGTCCCGCAATTCCCCCAGATATAGCCATCTATTCAAAC